>JAMKCH010070340.1:0-11174 GCA_023653785.1 Ophioderma brevispina | reverse complement strand
ATGTGAACTAGGAACCCAATTTTTTTTATCGCGGCAGCCCATACAAATGAAACAAGGAAGCTCATTGGCAGTTTCACGGGACCGTTCATAATCCTGCCGCGGTACTAGCCAATCATGGCTGACGACACCGAGAATGGCAAGGCATGGGCGATTTACACGAGCCTCCTCCCTCCCCCCGAAAACTAGAAAACGAACCAGATATATGGCGGGCCCCCGTGAGGACAAATTCTGCTTGATTAATTGCCTAAAAAGCAGTACTTATGGCAGACTCAAATTCACTGCTGCGATCATTATCACAAGCAGTTTTTATCCAGAGTCTTTAAATTGCGTCTTTTCCTAGTTTCCTTTGTAACAACTGGTTTCTGACAGTCAAGCTACCAATGAGTAAAAATGATTATCTGCGAAACCGCGGACCAACACTACTGCATTTGACCAAGTTTGTCCTTCAGGTCGGAGAGTATCGATCTAGGTGTTTCGCCCACTTATATGTGTTGGGTCTTCATGTATTGACTCCACCACTGTGTCAGCTGTTTCTAAGAATCGTTTCCCATTTCTTTCGTGTGTTTGCATGAATATTATAATCACCCAGCATGATTGTTTATATGCCATAAATTCCATCAAAGTCATTTAAATATTGCGAAGTTCTCAAGCCATATACAGTAGACGGTGGGTTCTGTAAACAACCACATAGAAATGTTCCATTTTTTTTTTTCTTTATCAGCAAAGATTGCATGCTCAAATTGGCTAGAGCTAAAATTAGATGGAAACAGTCGTAGATTACTGGACGATTTGTAAAGCATCTGCCACACCACCGTGGTTCACTATTGCCTCCGGGCTGTAAGAAAAAGCATAGCCATGAGTTGTTACTTGTCCAATAATAACGGTCTCTCATTTAAACCATGTTTCGGTAAGAACATGATCGCAATGTCCTGTCCAAGTGTAATCAAACTATGGTTGTTTTGTTGCCAAGAGAAACTTGGATCCAATGACATGTTTAAATCTCTATCTATATATATCCGAGTTAAGTGACAGAGAAAGGCACTGCATTTTAGCTGAGAAGGGGGATCTGGGATCCCGCAGTGCTAACATTAGAGTTGTCAGTTACAGGCTTCTTATTTATATGCTTATATGATAACCGCCCGTCTATCTTATATGAAAAAAACAAAAAAAAAAAAAAAAAAAAAAAAAAAAAAAAAAAAAAAAAAAAAAAAAAAAAAAAAACAAAAACAAAAAAAAAAAAAAAAAAAAAAAAAAAAAAAAAAAAAAAGTTAATCCTGAAGTATTCGGAATTATATTAGCCATAACAATGAATTAAACCATCAAGTCTGACCATGTGCTATTTAAACTTCGCACTGGTGTATAACGTGTTATGCGATTAGGCGACCGTCACGTTTGCTTCATACATGCCCATAGGAAATACACATTATGAAGCAACATGTGTGAAGGTGTTGAACTCTACTGTGCCGTCCTATCCGCAAAAACAACAAACACATATCCCAATACACTAGCGCGAATTTCAAATAGCTCATGGTCGACAAAATGTACTTAATTCATTTTTATGGTTTAGTATAATTCCGTTTTCCCCTGAAACCACTTCCATATGTGTTCAATAATTGGTTTATAGCGTATATTTGTATAAGTGATTCTTTGATACAGGTTTCTCCTTTAAGCATGAATTAGCAGTGCCTACGTAAAGCAAACAGTTCATTTCTTGTTGTAATTGAAGGCCAACAAGCCATAAAAGCTGTGAAACCTTATACTTTCATAATAGTTTGATCAAGTCGTCAATCCATGGTTGGTAATAGTTGATTGAATGCTGTCTTAATTAGCTCACATTGTTGTCTATAGCATATCAATACAAACAACATCCTAATAGTTTTTCACACTAATATCAATCCAATAAACATGAAGAAATCATCCATGAAATATCAGAACATTTTAAGAGAGTCACATCCAACAAAATACATTCTGTAGAATCGTACATCTTTATAAGCAGTAGTTAAATTTTTAAGAACAACCACTTCATCCAGACAAACTGGTAAACATGTGAAGATTTTATCAAGCATCATCATCATTACAGTGGCAGCAGCTAAACAGCGCCCATAGCGTCCCTATAACTCACTGCAACTTTTTGCACTTTTCAATAATCACGTAGTAGACACCCTGCATTGTTTTAGTGGATTGCGTCTAGACCACCAGAACAGTAACGCTACTCCCTTTTTGCGGTGATCGTCCAGGTTGGTAGTCATTTTCCTCTCAGGAGATTACGGGACTTATAAACAATATCCCAGCACGGTGTTAGTACTCCTGTGATGTTATCAAATAATCACGGTTTTATATCTTGCTTCAATTGGGTGGCTGTCAGTTTCCCCAGATATAATCAATAATATAAACCAGTTTCAAAATTATTTTGTTTTGCCAATTTTTTAAATTCAAAAGTTTTAATATTTTTATTTTTTTTATTTTTTTTATTTTTTTTATTTTTTTTCTCTCTCCCTTCTCCTCGCTCTTCCGATCTGTGTCATTGTTTAGATACGACGGCATTTCTTCCCAATTAAAGTTAGATTTCGTCTCCAATATTATACTTTCAGAAAAACTAACGGGAAACGTGGCGTTTAGCAAAAACATTCAAGTTTTTTAAAAGCCGAAAAGTACGAGTAAAACTAAATCAATGTAACCATCTTAGGAACATGCTGATCTCCGAGTTTTCAATAATGACCTCAATGACCTCAAAGGACCTTGTTTTACCTTGAAGATGATTGACGGTGATGTGGTTCCATATCTTAAAAATAACAATATCAGTATCTAATTTTAAACATTTATTTATGCCAAGTTCACATGCTTTTAAAAATGCACATTCTTACCATATTATGTCTTATCTGCTTTAACTATGTACATCTTGCATGTTGATGCACATGCTTCAGCCTTATATTGATCTCCTTGCTTCTCCTTTCTTTTTGGACTGGAAATACTGAATTTCGGCTGTAATCTATCAATCTCTTTTGTTTTTCGTCTCCCCATTAACAAACCACTGCGCATCTGGGATATACCATCGTTTCTCCACAGGTCATATCTTGTTCAACTGAGCGGTGCCCCCCGCTTCTGTCGGCGACGATCATGGAACATGAAAGAGCTCCCTGCTGAGATTGGCCTCTTTGGTCTATGCTTTTACAATGGTTGCCAAGTGATATAATTTGGATAATCGGCGTTGCGTTATGCAATTAGGGAAGAGCTTTCTCCGTCTCTCCTACCTCCATGCACAGATAAGCTTTAACACGATTACCGCTGAGACCTGAAATTTCACCCTTATAGGATGCAAAGGAGGCACTTTATTCTCCCAAGCAGAAGACTACCAAAGCAGACTAACCTTCTGTCAATGGCTAAACACATAAGGTCTGCAAGGTTTTTAACTGAACGTATATTAGGGACGAGGAAACGTTCAAGATGGTCTGTTGCGAGTCTGGCCGTTTCTTCGGTTTGTTTTGCCCTATTTGACAAACGGACAAGTATGTTTTGAATGTCTGTTTAGCCGTTAGCTCTTACGTAGTCCATGAAGTCATGAAGCGTGCTATTGGTTGAACAATTATTGATCATTATACAATTTGTACTTTGGGTCCAGTGATCCATTGTAATCTGATAATAGCTTTGGGCATATTCAGAAAACTAATGGTAGTGAGCAAACCTGAGACAAATTTGTCTCAGGATGCAAACATTATCGTGGTTTCGGTGGGTTAGACTTACATGATTTAAGACGTATTCATGTAAAGGGATAGGAAGCGATTTGAAAAATATCGGACAAAAAAAAATCGGATTTCAAGTGGTGATATGATAGGAACTAGCCACGAAACTGATGTCCTCACCTTTTATTTGGTCGCAAAAGCTCATTTAACTACATTTTTACGGGAAAAAAAAGGGTGCTTTTGAATAAAAAGTTTAGTGGGCGTTATTCCGTACCACAGTCACCTATGGGACGTACGCGTACATGTGTGCGCTCTTTGTTGTGGTTTACGCGCGGTTCTATCGCGTTTCAACACACCAAATTTTATTTTTTGACAACTGTGGATTGCTTTTAAGAAAAGTTGAAGATATCAATAAACGATTTGTTTAAGAAAATCGCTTACTATCCCTTTTATAACACATCTGGGGCAAACATAATCTTTGACTTTGGCATAACCTCTGATGTATGTTTACCGTTTATTGTTTTTAGTTAACATTGCTTACTTGTAAATGAAAAAGGGAATATGTCAAGTTTCACTGTCTGTAGTTAGCATGTTGATTTTACCCGTGTCATTAAAATTCATAATTATTTATCATTATTATATTTTACAAGTTATCTATTTTTATTTAATTACGATCTAATCCTTTCACAACACTTAAGCCTCGCCTAACAATCTATCTTTGGTGTGGTACAGGAACCACTACTACTTGTACGCATGTCTGTCTTTCTTTAACGTATTTCTGTAATGCAGGTCCCAAATTGTCCCCTCTAGGTAAAACAACGTAAGGGAGACACTTAAATATATCAAAAAACTAAGGGAGAGCAGATATAATAGGCGAAAATTACTATATCTTAGCATCTCGCATTTAGAGCGAAAATGCCTGTCAATTGATAGTATGTTTTTGTTAACATCATATAACAAAATAGACCCCATCAGACTTAATGTTATATCAAATATTGAATTTTTGTAGAATGTCTCCTAATGGTGTCTCTAATCATTAATGTCTGGCACTACACAGACATTACAACCACCCACGAGACTTTGTCTTTGCACAATGGCCAAATACCCAGCAGAAGTAACTGTTTGGATGGGGATGATTGGTAATAACACCATCTTAGACCCATATTTCATTTCCTTGAAATGTTACAGCAGCAGAATATTTGAACATTTAAATCAACGTTTGGATACCTGACTCCACCGCAGATACGGGCATGGAAGGAATGGGGCTGTTCCACGTGTATGGTGGTGCCAAGACGGGCCTCCTGCACAGAAACCAAATCTTTGCAACATCACATCAGAGCAGACACACAACACTTGCAAACTCTTATATCCCAAAAATTAACAGACCTACCAGAATTACCATAACAAGCGCACGCTCATTGATAACATAATCACCACCTCCACTGACACCGAACCTCTCACACCAGGGATATTTGTCACAGACACTACATATCACTTCCCAATATTCCACATTCCAATCTCTGAAAGGAGAACCTACAACGAATAAATTAAACAATATATCACATTGAAAAAATTATTACCACATATCGAGTGGTTTCATAGAAAACGGAATTATAATAACCCTAACCCTAATTAAAAACCAGCTATCTGACAGTTGCTATTTAAAAATCGCGCTAGTGTAATACGTATTATGCGGTACGGCCGGCCCGTTTAGGTTCATTCATGCCATAGGGAAATAACATGAAGCTCATGCGTGAAGAAGTTACGCTACTGTGCCAGTCTTCTCGCATAACACAAATACATATCCCATATACCGTAGCGCGAATTTCAACTAGCGCGTGGTCAGACAAAAAATGCTTTTCAAATTACGTTTTAATGGTTATTATGAATTCCGTCTTCCCATGAACCACTCATAATGTGTTCAATAATTGTTTTTATACGTATATTGTGTAAGTTATTCTGAAACAGTTCTCCTTTAAGCATAAGCATGCCACCAAAACAAAACAACACTCACTAAACGTGACTACAGAGATCACAACATTCGCACTTTTAACCGTAGACTCACCACTGAATCATGGGAACATATACTCACAGAAAATGACCCTAACATAGCGTATAGCAACTTCATCACCACTTATATACCACACATTACAACGAATCATTCCCCATTCAAAAGAAGACCAATACAAAAATCTAATAAACCATAAGCAAGCCCTGGATGACAACAGCAATTTCCACGTCAATCAAACACAAGCCCGCGGCGCTAACAAAACCGAATACCTGAAGAAAACACACCCTGCACCAAACAACCAATACAAACAATCAATAATAAATTAACTCACATTATTGTATTGCCATAAAAACACAACACAGAACAAATCAGAAACTAAAAATGATCTTACCAAAACCTGGAACCATTGCCTCACCACATTCTGGCAGGAAGGTATCCACTAACAACTCCCTTACCATTTCACTCTAATATAAGAAGATACACGACCCGCTTGACATAGCTAACTCATTCAACGATCACTTCACTAACCTGGGCAAAACTTGGCTAACAAATACCACACCTTCCACTCCCCTTTTAATAAACGAACCAAACGGAGAACCAGACAGGAGGAATTCCAAGAACCTTTAATAACACCTTTCCAAAAAATACATTTCCCTCAATTTTTCCTGAATCCAGTTACTATAGATGAAATACACAAACTTCGTCATCTACTACAACCTGGTAAAAGTTGCAGGTTACCGACAAGATAGATCCTGTGATTGCTAACAAATCATACGATAACATCATATCGCCTCTGATGCACATATTTAATCAATCACTTCTCACCGAACTTTCCCGATCACCTCACATCAGCCAAAGTCCCATTCCTATTTAAAAAACAAAGATGCACATACCATTGCAAATTACAGGCCCATTTCTTTTCTTTTCCATCTGTTCCAAACTACTTGAAAAAATCATGTACACAATCTGTTTCCCCCCCCCCCCCCTACAATTCTTCAATTAGTTCAGCAAATTGTTTGTCGATGAACAATCCGGTTTTAGGCCCAAACGGTCAACTTACATTGCCCTTCCTTGAATAACTACCCAACCTCAACCTTGCACTAAAAAATAAACCACACCATGGGGGTATTCCTGGATCTCTCCATTGCTTTCGACACCGTTGACCACAACATTCTTCTTCACAAGCTTGATCATTTAAACGGTGTCCTGAGTAGCCTTGGAGTGGTTGAGGAGTTACCTAACTACCGCTCACAATCAGTCTACGTACACTCCACCGCATCATCCATCAAAACTATCACAGTTGGCGTCCCCTCAAGCTCCATCATTGGACCCCTACTTTTCATATTTACCTGAATGATATCACCAAACATCTTCTCATACACTAAAACTATCTTATTGCAGATGACCAACATTTTTCTCTCAAACCTAACATAATATTGCGCGTTTTAACAACATGACTCACGAACTCTCGCAAATTCACACGCACTGGTTCTCGGGCTAACAACTTTTTTCTCTCAATGTTTTCAAACTAACTACATGCTTTTCTCTACACACAACACCAATCACAATCAAACATTAACATAGCTAACCCGACAATCTCCCAGGTACACTCCACCAAATTTCTTGGCATCCAATCGACGGCAAACTAACATGGAATGACACATCAACTCTGTCACTACCAAAGCGTCTCACGCAATTGGTACAATCTACTGAGTTAAACACCACCTTCCAGACTAACACCTTAAAATCACTATAAAACCCACTAGTTCTCCCATGCATTAGCTACTGTAACATCATCTGGGCCTCGAACTATCATTCACGACTCAGCAAACTAAACATCACACAGATATGGGCCATTGGGGTATGCCCCTCATTTCAAACTCACAACTCACCCCCTAGAACTCACACTTTGCCCTTATTTCCTCACTGAAAACACTTAAACTAGAGCCCCCTTAAGCACTCAACAGCGCTCCTTCATGTTTGACTATCATATCAATCGTTTACCTCCGAACTTCATCAATTACTTTACCACAAACAACACATCCACAGCTATAACACCAACAGCGGACAATTTTCATCTTTCCCCTCCCAAAATCTTCCTCTGAAAAGCACTTTATTCATTTCACGGCGCAAAACTTTGGAATGATCTTCCAGACTCCATCACAACAATTACAACCAAAAATAACATTTTAAAGCTCAACTGAAAAACCTTTCATCAACCAGTACAATTCTTAATAATTACCTCCTTCAATCCTTTTTTTCCTCTCCTCAACTTATTCTTCATCTCATTTCTCCCTCTATCCTGACTTTTTTCTTTCTTTCACTTTTCCTCTCCTAACCTCGGCTCCTCAACATGCAATGTATTCCGTATACCTCAGCCGAAATTTTGAAAAGTCTGTCCTTGTCCAATTCCAATCGGTCATTCCCGTTAAGTGTTTGATTAGCATTAGATATATTGTTTGTTTTTGTGTTTTGTTTTTGTTTTTTGTTAATATATTTACCGATGTAATATTTTAGATCATAACTTATTTGTGTCGTATTGTAATATCGAGTATATCTTACTTTGATGGTTTAACAGGCGCCAGCCAATACTAAAGCCCTTTCGGTTGTCATTACGAGTCTAGCATATCATATCCTAACCTGTCATCTTAGGCACAGTTACAATTGATACTTTATGTATTATTATAATATACTGTATTATCATTTCTGTCATGTTACGAAGTTATGATAAATAAATAAAGTGAATGAAAATTGATTGAATTGTCGGGAACGACTCTGTAAGCGTTTCGATCGAGTGATCGGATAGACCAGTTACAGCATGTTTGTAACATGTTAGGGCCTGGTTTCTTGGAAATAGGTCGGCCTGAATGTTACACATCAGGGCAATTGTATCTGTTAGAGTTGCTGATTATATTCGACGAAACGAAAAGGGCTCAGTGCACTCATGGATTACACACTTATTCCGTCGTTTCGTCGAAATAATAAGCCTGAGTTTTATAGTAGGGCCATAAACGATCACAACATTAAGAATGGATTCGAAGGCAACACAAGAAGTGACATAGGATGTTTAACTGGTCTAGGACATGGCATTGAGTAGCCCCGCGTCACCTGACTTAATGCCATGTGACTTCTGCTTGTGGGGTATCTCAAGTGAAAAAGACAAAGATGTAAATTTCATTTTGTAATGTATGCACAAGTATGTTGAACCTGGTGCAAAATAAATTTATTTTTAATTTGTTTTAAAGAAATAAAATGAAAAAGAACATTAAGAAGTATTGAATATTCTCGGCTGTTCTGTCTGAATCACTTTATTTTACAAACTTGGAAGGAAGTGTCCTTGACATGTGTTACATAATCGGCTTATTTCTTCAAAATACTGAACCGAATCGAGTGCTGTTACATTAAATACATGTATTGAAAAATAATTACGGTTTAAGATTTTTTTTAATTTCTTCAAATATGATAAACATTTTTGAAGTTTGGTCACCAATGTTAGGGTGTAATTCTTTCTGAGACACCAGTATTATCAGGTGCGGTCCCTTAAAACTTGATGATACCTCTTCTACCAATGAGCCTTCGAAAGGGTTAAGGGTTCGACTCCTCTTACAGGGGAGTCAAAACAAACTGGACCCTGATTGTGTCCGCCATTTTGATTTTTTAAGTACTATATATCTAACATGTGTGGTATAATCGTAAAGCCTGGTGTTCATTATCTTTATTTGCTGCAACGATTTCACATCGGTTGGGTATATTACCAAGCTCTGTCCACGGATTCACATTAAATGAACGGCGTTCAGCGAAGGAAATCAGGTCCAAAGAAGTCGGCTATTGACTTGCAGAATTAAAATGTGATGCTTTTTATCCACAAAATTCAGTTCATTGCCATCGATGCCTCTAACGATTCTATGTCCTCGTCACTCATGAAAAATCATTTGAAAATAAAGTAAGTGATACATGTATCAGTTGTGGATGAGTTGAATGAATCATACTTATAAGCAAGGTTTCTCAAACTGGGGGTCGCGACCCCTTTGGGGTCCGTGGGACCTTTAAGAAGGGCGGTCGCGAAGTAATTCAATGAAAATGAAAGTACTTGTCAAAAAGGTCGGAACAGAATAAATTTAACCTTTGTCAAGCAAACCAAACTGATTGTTGCAGTGTTTGATTAATCAATGGAATTTGTATTGATTTGTAAACAATTTCCGGCGCGCTTCGCGCGCAAATCAGATATAGTGTCGCTTGCAGAACTGTTCAAAGACCAAAAGTTGACGCAGCTATAATGAAAATGTCTGTCAAGCAAGACAAACTGATTTTGCAGTGCTTGATTAACTTTTTTACTCACCCTGTATCTCCGATCAAACACTTGTATTTTCATGCTGCAATGGTCTTACATACGCACTCTCTGTTATTACCTGGTCTCTTCATCAGACATTCATGGAAAGCTAGGACGTTTAACATAAATCAGTAAACTAGAGGTTATTTTAAGTGGACTTTGACGAGCTGAGTATTCGGGTTTCTGAGAGAGAAAATTCAGTTTTCCGATTCCCATGCTAGTAAAACCTGGTTCACTCATTTTCTGCCACTATAAATTGCATCATACCACTACATGTGGATCAATTTCACAAACAAGTTCTTGGAGTCATACCTTACTCGACAGTTACAAGCAACATTACGATGGGGCCGGACGAAGTAGTGAAAGAGTAGAAGATTTGGCCGCTTTATGTATGAATTTTGGGTGATTTATGTCAGTGCTTGTTTTTGCGCTTTACCAGCACTCATGGATTTCCTATAATATGAAAGTGAAACCCCTTGATGGATGATAAGGAATGATCCAATAGTGAATGGGACTGAATAGGTAAAACATTGGGTGTTTATTTAAAATATAAATGGTGATATTTGTAGACCTACATGTATAAGGGAACAGGAGAGAAAATCAGCATTATATTTGCAATGCAAACGGTGTTCATAATACACACTCTACTGTTAGTGCTGGTCACTTCATAAGACACCTATGGAAAGCGATATATTTAAAAAAATAAAGAAGTGCAAATAGTTTTTAAACTGAGAATTCCAATACCGGTGTGAAATCAATCATAGTCGGCAGGTATCATAGTCAGTGCTCCCATAGACGACAAACGAAAGAAAGCGTGAAACAAGGTTGCGTGAAGAGTCAACTGAATCGATTGCCCTATTGTTCACCATTGTTCCCGGACTGTGAGGCCCGGAGGCTATACATACTGCCACACGTTCATGAAAAACAGGTCTTTTTTATGGGAGGTTTGGTAACCACAGACGTCCATGTTTAAGTACCCTTCGTTGTATTGTATATTCAGGGGTGTGCCTCTTTAAACTTTGGATGTTTTTTCTAAAATGTATGCCCTTAGAAATTGGTAACTTTTTGGTTACCGAGTCCTCTATCTCCGACCAAAGGCTTTCTACTTAAATGTTGATATCAACAATCCTGTTAGTGCCTGGGCTTTTCATTA
>JAMKCH010070336.1:0-16845 GCA_023653785.1 Ophioderma brevispina | reverse complement strand
TTTTAGCTACTTTTATTTCATAAAGCCTGCAAAAAAAAAAATCGGACAGGTGATAACTTAAAAAGTTGCCAGTTGGACTTCAAAATGAGCATAACTGCCAAAAAAGTCCCACGCTTTTTTTTAAAAGTAGACTCTTGTAAAAAAGCTATAGTCTGTTTTCATAGAGATTTATTGAAATTGTCGTCAAAATGAATCATTGATACAATTCAATTTTAGTAAAAATTTTATGATCAATAGATAAAAACATGAAGAATTCCAGAAAACTGGGCCTATCAAATTCGTGACTGACGGGGCATTGTGGAACTATTTTCTACAGTGTCTTTACAGCAATGCTTGGGGCTTATAATGGTACTTTGGGGTTTAGTTTGCCCACAAAACGTAAGGAGAATTTTGCAGTTCTCGGCTGGCACGCTCGCTCTATTAAAAAGGCGGTCTCGAACCACAAAGTTCCCCCGCCCGTCGCAAAGTAAATGGAGGGAATATAATTTTAAGATCACAGGGGGAATTGTGGTGGAAATAAGTGGTCCTCAAACCACTGAGGCTGCTGCCATAGAGGTACAAGTTGACGGTATCAATTGTTGACTTCATTGACCATACAACTATTTGTAGCTTAATTTGACCTTAGATGACCAATACTTGGGACCTTGAAATGACCTTAAAATTCAGCACTGAATGCTCACCACACCATCATTTCATGACTATAATACCATGTGTATGGATTTGACCTTGGATGACCCCACATGACCTTGAACAGGCCATTAAATTTTGGCAATGAAATGTTGACCACACCCACCAAGTTTTCATATCCTATCCACATACTTAGTGATTTGACCTTGGATGACCCAACATGACCCTTGAAATGACTGCCAAAATTTGTTGGCACTGAATGTGACCACACCCACCAAGTTCATCATCCTACCACATGGACAAGGGTTATAGACAATGTTATCCATTTGACCTTGATGGGCCTGCATGACCTTGAAATGACCTTCAAATAACAGGGGGAATTGTGATGAAATAAGTTGTTTCAAACCACGGAGGCTGCGGCCATAGCAGTTACAATTGACTGTATCAATTGTTGACTACATTGACATACAATCTATTTGTAGTTGATGTTGACCTTGAGCGCCCATACTTGACATGAAATGACCTTCAAAATTTCACACCCACCAAGTTTAATCATCATACAACATACTTAGAATGATTGGACCTTGGATGACCCCACATGCACTTGAAATGACCTGCAAAATTGTTGGCACTGAACTCTTGACCACACACACCAACGTTTTCATATCCTACCAATTGACAAGGGTTATAGCAATGTTATCCAATTTGACTTGAATGACCCTGCATGACTTGAAATGACCTTCAAATTTTTGGCCCACTGAATTTGCCCACACCCACCAAGTTTCATCATCCTACACAATTGACAAGGGCTATAGCCCTAAGTTAATTCCACTTTGACCTTGAATGGCCCCCGCATGACCTTGAACTGACTTCAATTTTTTCGGCACTGAATGTTGCCCACACCCACAAGTTTCATCAACCTGCCACATTGCCAAGGCTTATAGCAATTTAATCCCATTTGACCAAATTGACCCATTTTTGACCAACATTTGACCCATTTTTGACCCTATTTTGACCTTTTGACCCCTGCCACATGACTCATTCCGAACTCATCCACCGCCTAATTGAGCAACAATCTATGGTGCGAAGATGGAGACCCATACTTGCTTAGATAAAAAGATATTGTGTTACAAGGTTTGTAGCAATTGAACCCTATTTTGACCATATTTGGAACTTTGGACCCATGACACATGACCACTTCAGATCCAGGCCAACGCGTACTTGAGATACATCTATGTTGCGAGATGGACACCCACGTTGCTTAGATCCAAAGATACCACGTGGGAAAACATAACACCACACACACAACACGCACGGACGAAGAGAGTTTCTATAGTCCCCTTCGCCAACAGAAGTTGGCGGGGGACCAAAAAATATAAGCTTAGGCTGCCCAGCCTATTTCAACTTGACTCACATGACCTTTGACACTGTCATGTGAGCATTGACCTCATCAACATATGAAGGGTCCCATGTTGCACCTATGACCACGAGTTTGATTCCAATAATGAATTTCATTTTTCATTTGCAGGTTTGAATTTTAAACAAGGCGGCTCTCGGACCACAAGTGTCGCCGGTTGACGCTATCACTGGCTTATGATGCATTAGAAGAGAAAATGCACGGGAGGAAGTGTAAATAAAAACAACCAAGTTCAGTAGTAACCTGGCATAGTGTTAGCCAGCAGAGCATTTTTTAAAAAAGTTTAACTGAATTGTATTAAAAAATAAGCTATATTAAACCAATTCATGAGATGTGCAAATAAGAGCCCAAACTATGCTGACCTCACTTATCACCCAACCAAGTTTGATATAAAATGAAATCGATTAAGCCCAAATTAATGGTCTGAGATATGAGGTGCAAAACTATTGGGTGAGACGCAGTCGAGCCAATACTTTAAAACCTCATGGCAAGACCAATTAATATTGGGCGTAAATCAGCCAATTCTATCATTATTCATGTTTGGGATCAGATATTTTCCACATTGGGGAATTCTCAAAAACATGATAATGAAGTAAATCGGGGATAGCATCTACAGGTTAACCGAAAATGTTTGAAAATATGCAAATAAAGATACTTAAATTCATGAATAGTAAATAAGACAAGCAAAAGCTTCACATAATATTGGTGGCAACCTCACTCTTAATAACCCTACCAAGTGAAGGTAAATTGGTCATAGTGTTTAGCCAACAGAGCATTTCACAGAAGTTTAACCGAAAGGCTGAAAAAATATGCAAATAAGAATAAGCTAATTAAAAATGTCTATATAAAAATGCAGCAGCACAAAAGCTACCAATAATATGTGGCACAACTCCACTCTATCACCATACAAGTGTGAAGAAATCGGGCTCAGTGTTTAGTCAGACCCCAGAGCACTTCAAAGAAGGTTAATCAAAAGGTCAGAAAATATGCAAATAGCTATTAAAATTTCATGAATATGCAAATATGCAGCAAAAGCTACACATAATACTGCAGCACCTCACTCTATCATCCATATCAAGTTTGAACGTGAAACGGCTACTGTTTAGGCTGCAGAGAATTTTTAAAAAAGGTTAACCAAGTCATATGGATGGGCATATGACACACGGACCACACAGAATTTGGCTAGTATTTGTCTCCATGAACATTCGTTCAGGCTACACAAAAACTTAACATTTTAGTGACCACACACACACACTCATGCGCCACAATGGATTGCATAGTGGTTGCCTAAATAATCAATTGAAATACAGTTCATATGAAGGGAGTCAACATCAAATAGACACTCTGGCATCATAAAAATATGATCAAATCAAGAATCTAACATGAATGACTGCCAGGTGGAAATTTGATTGTTAAAAATGAGCATTAAAAAAACTGTTGTTGGCCAGAACTTTAAGCAAAATTGAATCTGAAGTAAGAAAAAAAAAATGGTTAAATTTTTATACATACTTAAGAATATTCCTTTTTCAATTAGATAAAATTAACTCCTTTTAACCACTTGTTGCAAAAAGATCAGTGGTATACAGAGTGGTCCAAAAAAAGTTTACCCTTTTTTTTTAACTTTAACTTTTCTCAAAAGTGGGTAGACATATGAGTGGGGAGATATGTGAAGATATTCTTGTTGGAACTGGTTAAAAACGGCGCATTGCAAAACAAAGCTGAAATGACAAAATGGGGAGATTGGTGGCTATCTAGAGAAAACAGATCAAAAAACACTTTGCACACAGTAAGTCTAGGGCACTCTGTTGGCCAATCAGTCACCAAAAATGGTACCACTCACCCCCCCCCCCCCCCCCCCCCCCCCTAACATTGAACAATACACCTCGTCTTGGGACTTGGTATATAACCCCAAAGGTAAAAATTAAGGCATCTCAAATTCAAATAAACGCCTGTAATATTTCTTCTTTATGATTGTCCAAAACAATGAAAAACATTTTTATTTTTTTCCTTTCAATTTAAATTCCCTCCCTGAAATTAACTTAGTTATTAAGTAAAATAGACTTTCAATCGGGTCATCCCCTTGAATGTCGAGGGAATCAACATATCAAAACAAGAATTATGCAGTGCATAATACGATGGCCCACCAAACTGTGGTTTACATCGCATTTTATTGAAATATGCAAATACACGTCATTAATAAGAATAACTGGATCTCAAAAAAAAGTATTTTGATTAATAAGAATTATTAAAAATGATCATTGTAGCAGAGGTGGGCTATAGGTCAATGTTTCAGATAACTTCAAACACAGGCTCATTGATGACTTTTAATCACATGATTCCCACTTTCGAAGAAAAAAAATTTAATGAAAAAAAAAAGTGCAAAAACCATGGTGCCTCATCAAAAAATCCAAAATTGCCGCCAAATTGTCAAATTGGGGGAAAGGGGGGTTCGTAGTGGGAAAGGGGGTACAGGGATGTCCGCCAAGAAAGGGCACAGTATTTAGTTACAGCGATGTTGGCATATTGATTGGTCCCTTTTCCTTGTAAATTGGTATGAAAGGGTGCATAGGCTTAGGAGACGCAGGGGGCACCCCCAATAATTTGGGTGGAATGGGCTCAAATACCCTTGAGCCACCCCCCACCCCCCCCCCGTTATCTTGTAACTCTTTTTTAAACCAATTACATGTATTCAGGGCTAGAATTTCAGCGAGAATCAAGGTAAGTGATTCCGCCTCTGCAACAAAATTCTACCCTGAATCCAAAAGCTTCCCCTCCCCCTGTGGTGGAATCTGTGGCCATTTATTGTATCATTTACAAAGACAAATCCTCATGATAAGCCCACACAAAATTATATGAGTGGTCCTTGAATTAATTCAGATATGGTTATTCGAAATCTGTCCGCAATTTTCCGTTCACAATGTCACGTCCAAACACTTTTTGCGGAACAAGGTTGTCTTTATGAAGTTTAAGTTCTATGTTTGTGTACCTTTATTCTCTGAGAGCACTTTCACTGTACTAGTAAATGTACACTAAAAGTTTTGACAACCACTGGAAAATGGCTTGGCTCTATCATCATTAAATTTTCCGTTCACACAGTCACGTCCACAAAATTGGTCACGTCAAACACACTCGAGTTGCATTACAAAAACGAGGAGGTCTGCAAACTTAAATTTGTAGTTGTTTCTGTTGTTCCAGGGTTTGTGAACTACAACTTACTTTGAGCGTGCGATCAGTTTTAGCAAATTTTCAAAAAAGGGCCCCGTTCACATTTTCAATTTGTCACGTCCAAAGCAAGCTTCAATCAAGCAAGCATGCAAATCTAACAGCTGGGAAATGGGAAGGGCATGGCGGAAACAAAGCATTCACTAGGGGAGTTAGTAGTGTTTCATCTTATAGAGCTTAAAACTCAGTTTTTGTTTTTAATAAAGTACCAAAAGATAATATTTAAGTCAAAATTCCGTTCACATGTAACTCCAACACTTGGCCATAAAAGATAATTATCTGCTAACCCCAATGGGCAAGATTGCTGCATTTGGTCAACTATTCTCCAAACTATAACTAATCAATCCATGAAAAAGTCACTCCTGCCTCTGTAGTTTTTGATTGATAAATTAAAACTTTTTATGTCAAGAAATGTTGTTGGGATAAAAACAGAAGCAAAAACTGTCATGAAATTGTGAATTCAAGGCATCACGACAACGTTTCATATTTCAGTGGAAGTGCCCGAAGGTACATATTTACATTTATAAGAAAGACAAGTGTAATTCTTTGGCAGTTAAGCTAAACTTCCATTAAAAATATTGCATTTTTACAGAAAATGGCTCAATTTCCAAATTTATGATTAAAAAAAGCAATAAAGGAATACGATTAAGGTATGCTTTCTATTTTTCCTTAAAAATTTAGTCGTTACACACATGTGAAAACATATAACAAGCTTGTCACTAGTTTGAAAAAATGACCCCCAGGTTGACAAACAAGTGCAATTACTGTTGAAAAACAGGGCCACATAAACAAAGTTTCAGTGTCCTGTCATAATTAAAGCCACTCTCAGTGTTCTCTTCAGATGTAAACAAATCGAACTATTTTTCATTCAAGTCCTTTTTTTGCACTGTTGTATTGAAAATGGTTGTAGTAGAGACCCCTGTCAGTGGCTTGTGTAACACGCCATATTTGTCAAGAAATGACAATATTTATGCATTGTTTACTAATAAAAGTCGGGATCCGACTTTTATTACTTAGTATTCTGTTATGACGTCTCGTAGGCGTCAAAGGTCAGAAATACCTTTCAAACACAAATAAATGAGCCTTGTGCACAAGTTATCTAAATTTTATACAATATAACAAATTTGAATGATTTGTAATTGGTTCAAGAATTTGGTATGTCCAAAACAACATTACATATAATTACACACAATATTTAAGATTATAATTTACTTAGAGTTTACTAGTGTCCTGTGTTGAAATCGTTGCAGTTCAACGATGATATGTCCTCACAACGAAGACTCCAAAATGACAGTGCATAAGTTCACATAATTTAACTCCTCAGGTAATATATTCCATGAGAATCTTCTCAGTCCTGAAGATAACTTTTGTCCAGCAGTTCAAGACGACAAGGTTAAATTAAGTCCCTCAACGATAATAAATCCACAGTATAAACAAGACAATCACCACGATTTCTATCTGTCCACAATTTGGAATCCTACTTTGATTCCCAGCACTTTTGGCTTCAAAGACAACAGTAGAATAATTACAGCAACTCTGCTCACATGGAATTATATATCCTGGCACTAGGTACTTTACATGTCTGCTCCTCTATGCAGAGTAAACTAGCTATCTTCTAGCTACTTGTTACTAGTGGATGCTGGCAGAGAGTCCTTACTCAGTCTCCATTATATTGACTTCATAAAGCTAGATTCCCCTTTCTAACAATAATCATTACATCATTTCACATATATAACTTTATGGGGAAATCCCCCAGGTCATGCAATGTCTTGATCTCAAAACGTAAACAATTTGACTCAGTTACTAAGTTTAGCATTCTTGGGGAATTCCCCTTTCTCCCCTTGTGCAATCTTAACAGGTGCATTTTGCAAAACAACTCTAGGGATATTCCCCTTTCTCTCTTTTATAGTAAACAAAGTACTTTTCCCTTGAGAAATCTTTTCTCAAATAAAATTGAGAAAATAATATTTTTAAAAGTTTCATCAGAAAAAAGGAGGCCATATAACAACACAAAACAGTCGTAAATGGCATCTTCAAGACCGCTTTAAAATGCTTCACAAAGAAGAGTAGTATAAGGTGTTGAAAATCTTGAAATGACCTAACACTTGCAATTTAGACAGAAAATGGGTATTTT
Organism: Ophioderma brevispina; assembly: GCA_023653785.1. Taxonomy (NCBI): domain Eukaryota; kingdom Metazoa; phylum Echinodermata; class Ophiuroidea; order Amphilepidida; family Ophiodermatidae; genus Ophioderma; species Ophioderma brevispina. The sequence goes on along the minus strand of JAMKCH010070336.1, from coordinate 9,445 downwards.
GATTTTGAAAAAAAAATGACTGATTTGCTTTAACCAAACGGGGGTATTTGCAGGTTTATTTCTTCAAAAGTTTAAAAATCTGGAGGAAATTCATTATTTATGATATACTGTGACACCCCTCCCAAGTTAACTCCCGGGGGGCACTCATATATATGAAAGTGACAGTGATGTGCGGATTGGACTTTAAAAGTAGGAGGCATTCGCTGAGGAACTTTGAGGGAAAAAAGGGGATCATTTGGTGAGGAGGATGCAAAACTGGGGTCAATCTCTGAGCCTCTCGTATTTTGTGAAAAAAGGGGGTCATTCAGTGAGGGCACCATATGCTGAAGTTCCATCAGTGAACAAGAGGGGCTTTCTGTGAGAGCGTGAAATAGAAATAAGGGGGTCATTCAGTGACATTTGATAAAAAAAGGGAGGCATCAACTGAGAGCAAAAAAGGGGGTCTTTCAGTGACAGGTTAAAAAAGGGGATCTTTCACTGACAGCAGGTTTGAAAAAGGGGGTCAATAGTGCCGCACATCCCCGTCACCTATTTTTAGGGAGTGCCCCCCCCCCGGGGGTTAACTGCTTAAAATGAACAGGAAGGGATGCACTTGAATATTTTGAGCAACTGAAAATTTGTTTTTATTATCAAGTTTTCAAGATTTTCAATGAAAAATTCGCCACAGCAGCAAATGTGATGCACGCTCCAACAGGAAACTAACGAATCAAATCCCCTTGGCCTAATCCTGGATAAACTATATAGACTATACTAGTCTAAGAGCCAAAACAGATCTGTATCTATAGCTATACTGTTCAACGCTCCAGGTGAAGCCAAACGAACAGATTGTCAGACAGTGACATGATAATGTATTGATGGTTTACCTAGGTCTGCAATTTTAAGCGGTCCTTTCTGCAGTGACCCTGGCACGTAGTTCCTTCTACCAATACTAAAACAAAGTAAACATAAAATATATTGTGTATATGATACACGCCAACAGACAGGGCTTATGATAACTTGTTTAGCATAGCAGTTTGCTACACATTTTCTGTCATTTGCTATGCAATTTTAAGATTGTTCATGTTGTTATAGCATTAGCTTTGGGTAGGTTCAAAACAGAATACATACCGGTTCGCCTTTGCTTTTCATGATGAGTAGCTCCAAGTACGCCGAGCGTCTGAGGCAATTATCTGAATTGCCTGTGTAAGGCAAAAATTGATAAGACTGATGTCTCGGGCCCGTCTAGGGTCTTGTGTTGCATTTCAAGATGATCCCTAGCTAGGCCATCATAGGGATCCTAAATAAATCGGCCATGATCATTGAGAAAGTTTTGCGTATGAACTCGTTCACAGATATCTATTCAACGACCAATACAATCGTATTTAACAAAGCGAAGTATGAAGTTGAAGTAGCGATGAAGTAGAGGGCGTACTGCGATAACCGAAAGAGCAAAAGTTAACAAAACGGTAGTAATCAAAAAAGCAACTTTCAATTCTTCTTCTCCGATTTTATACCATGTTCTTAAGTATTAAAGTGCCCTTAATGATAAGAAATTAATGATTTGAAGCATTTTAATATCAAGTTACAAGTTCATATTAATGGTATTCATTAATAAAACTTAATTTCAATGAAATTGTTGTTAGTTTTTATAGGCTTTTCACCTTTTTTCCTCCACACTTTTCACCGACGTGGATTTGTTATCATGCAGATATTTTTTCTTTCCTAGAAATAAACAACTTAATTTACCCCATTTTGTTGTAAATTAATCAATTATAATATATATTATCAACTGGAACAAAAAAACACAAAAAAGAGCACCGAAAACCCCTTTTTTACATGTCTGGGCTTTAAGCCGCATACCAAAAATATAATGATATAAAACATATACATGTTGAATAGCGCACTTAAATTTCGAAAACTACCAGAGCCCATAAAATTATTTTCTACATTTTGGTCGTTACTTGCACAAACTAAAATTTACTAATAACCAAAATCTATGCAAACAGCATGTAAAAAAATCAGTAATTGTAATTTTGTGCAAATTTTATTTCTCCCGTTCCACCAGATTTCACCAATATAGGCCTATGTCAATTTGCTATCATCCAGGTAATTTTCTTTCGCAAAAATTGACGATTTTTCCTCATTTTTTTTAATTAGCACATTATGTGATAATCTACCAATTGGAATAAAAACGATTAAAAGATAGGACCGAAAACTTTGTTTTTTACATGTCTGGGCGTTCAACTGTGTATCAAAAATATGATATCAAACACAGGCCTACGTCTAGCATTCAGGGCCCAGAAGATAGTTGTCTACATTTTTGGTCAATCATTGCTGAAAAGGGATATAATAATGGCAAATACTTGAAAAAAAAAAACATGCAAATATTTATAAAAGTTTATTGGCTCATTTATTGGCAACATTTTAAACAAAAGTGAGTGAGCCTATTATACCACATGCAGTTTCAAGATATGACCCAAGTGACCCTGACCTCCCCATCTGTTACATAAGCCACCTTGCCTCACTGTTTCGGCTAAGCAAACAAGTATTAAACTTGATCCATCACAGCTCATCACTTTCCAAAAAGCTAGACATTTCAACCAAAAGTGACGTTGCTAATGCACAAGATGCCACAAGTGACCCCCGAAGTGACCCTGAATGACCTTTGAACTTCTCATCTGTAACCCCGCATACTACCATTTGTCTCAATGTAAAAGTATATCATATGCTGCCATAGGTCTTTCCTATTTCAGCGAACCTTAGGCTACCTAAAAAGGAGGTGAAGCTGCGGGTGAAACATTCAACCATTTGAAGTTATTTGACATTGGATGACCCACATGACCTTGAAATGACCTTTAAAATTCCCAGCATTGGATGTAATGTTGACCACATTCCCACCAAGAATCATTACCATACAAGTGACTTGACCTACCATTGGCCCACTTGTCCTTTGACCCCAATTATGATTCACACAACATGACCTCTCACCACAATCGGATGAAACTTGGACCAGTGGTTCTTCTGATCAAGTTTGGTATAAAATTGGATTCATTAAGTCCAATACTCAAATTTATTGGTCGAGCCATGAGTTGAAAAAAAAAATATTGGGCAAGACAAAGTCAAGCACAATATTTTTCAACTCATGGCGAGACCAATAAATTTGGCATCGAAAAGAATCCAATTTTATCATGATTATGTTTTGAGAATCGTGTGTCCAATATTACTATACACATTTCATTTTGCTCAAATAAATCCTCACACAGCAGTATTGCTGAGTGCCCGGGGGGGGGGGGGGGACTTGACCCAAAATTGGGTACGGGTGTGCGTCCACCGGGTAAAAAAATCGACCCATGTTTATAGTGACCAAATTATACAAAAATATGACCCATTCATATAGTTGGTTCCAAAATTTCGACCCATTTATATAGTTGGCTTTGAAATTTCCCACCATTTTCATAGTAATCTTAGCAAAATTGGCCCATTTTCATAGTAACTTTTTCAAAAAATCTCTAATCAACCATTTTCGTTGTGATTTGAACGAAAATCAGAAAAATCGACCCATTTTTATAGTAAAATGCGACCAAAAATTGAAAAATGAACCCATTTATATAGTAGCAATGACCTCAAAAAGTGACCCATCTTTATAGTAGCCTGGTGTGAAAAACGACCCATTGTTATAGTAAGGCGTGAAAATGTGACCCATATCGGCGGCACATATTTTTTTTTTTTTTTTTTTTTCCCCCCCCCCCCCCCGGGCTGAGTGTGAGGTGTATCCGGCCACCCTCACTTAGCTGGGACAAAACCGGATTTAAAACTTTGGTTTAACTAACCACAAGAAACCATAAGTATAAGCTATAGAAGAAGATGCATGGAATCTGCAGACCAAAGAAATACCAATAGACACTGTGAAACACTGAGAAACGGCAAAAGCATGGAACTACCAAACACTGGTAACCACCCAGCATATCGGATACACCAAGACATGGAACCACCCAAATGGAAATCACCAAAGACATGGAATCACCTAACACCAGGAACCATCAAATACCAGGAACCATCAAACACCAGGAACCACAACAGGCATGTGACCAGCCAGGCATTCAACTAAAAAGACAGGAACCACGTAACACAGAAAACCACCAAAAACATGGAACCACCAAATACTTCGAACCAACAAACACTGGGAACCACCAAACACTGGGAACCACCAAAACATTGGGAAGCACTGAATACTCTAAACCATCAAACACTGGGAACCATCAAGCACTGGGAACCAGCAAACACTGGGAACCATCAAACACTGGAAACCATCAAACACTGGGAACCATCAAACACTGGAAACCCACAAATACTGGGAACCACCAAAAACAAAACTACAGACAACAAGAAAGATTCAACTCATGACCACCCCTACCACCAAAATGAAACATGATCCAGCAACCAATCACTCAGCAATTGCATAAATATGGATATATTCTCATCACCAGGGTGGATAATCCTAATATACATTGATATCTGAATTGTAGTATAGGGATAAGGGATTGGGTCCGAAGTGGGGACAAAATTGGGCACCCAGTTTTTTTTTTTTTTGCTGGCATTTGATGACTAAACTCTCATTTTTATTGGGTCACTACCATGTGTATAGTATTATAGGATGGAAGATTCTCAAAACATAATAATAGCTGTAATTGGCCCAAGTGTTTGGACAGGAGATGACAAATGACAAAATGCCCCTTTAATCTACGCACATAATCTTTGACCCCAATCTGTGTCCACCTCATAGGGGCCTTGGTCAGTGGTTATACGGACCGTCGCATGTGAGTTGTGGTGCATGGAAAATGAATGGAGAGCGTTTCAAAGGATGCGCTATGCCTTTTAATAGGACCTCTCACCACAATGCAGAACGGACACCACTTATGAATTATTGGCGTCAAGGATTTTCTGATCAAGTTTAGATGCAATTGGTCCAAGCGTTTGGCAGAATTCCAACAGTCTAAGTCATCTAACCAAAAGGGGACACACATACACACCATACAGCAGATGATTGGGGTTATGACTAACCCCAGGTCCAGGTGTGACCAGACCTTATATAGCTTGAGTCATTGGCTCCTGTGACTCTAAGTATGAAGTTATTATGGTAAAGCATGCAAGAATAGCACACAATGTGCAGTACGTAAAAAGAACCATGAGTAGTGAATAGGGCTTGCAATGCGCATTATGCTCTATTATTCAAAAAACCGCAAGTGTTTACCACGATAATTGATGTAAGTGTATTGCAGGTGTCAGGCTATTGTATCAAGTGGGAGGAGACAAGATTACACATAAATCGGAACACCCACCTTTAAATTTCGTGCTGGGGGTCCATATACCCAGATTGTGTTTCGGCGGTTTCTCCTTGTGAAAATTTTTTGAAACTCTAATTTTTTGAATTGTTGTAACTTAGCGATGCGCTTCTTTCCATAAAAACAATTACTTAAAATTTCTCACCTGTTAATGAGAAAGTAGCTGGGGTCCCTAGGGACCCCCTTTAGAAACCAACGGGGAGTGTTATTTTAAAAATAAAAATGAGCAAACTTGTTGCCAGAAATATTTTCTGTTTATGGTTCCAATGCATTGAAACGAAATTAATACATCGATCGGACCTGCGCGCCATTGTTGTATACAAACTATGGCAAATACGACTGCCCCCACCCCCAATCCCCGCCTGTACAAATGGTCCGGTTGTCCCTTGGTCCTTCCCTAGGCAGATCTCCCCATCCCATGATTTGCCCTGTGTCTGCTGTGGAACAATTTCACTCCTAACCCTTTGCTCTTTTGACCACAGTCGCTTCTCCTTGCTACCTTCCCCCTACCTTCCCCCATACCCCCTTCTTGTTCCCCCACCAACGGACTCCGCCACCAACCTTCCCCCGGTCTCTTTCGGCCCTACCAGTCACCCCCCTCTCTTTCGACTTCCGATCCCCCGTCTTCTGCCTAATTACACACTACTCTCCTCCTTTTCCTCATGGATTCTTCTCTCTTGACACACCTCATACTCTCAGCTTATGACTTTCTCTTTCCATTACACTTACCTTCACTTACTATGTCCTCTGCTCTGTGGTTTAATAAATAGTGAAAATAACACCCGTGTCACTTCACTGTCCCTCTTCAACTGCCTCCTTGATCATCAACTGATTTTTACCCCCTCAGTCGCTCTTCTACCCTACTCGTTTTTCATGCCTCGCCCTCTTGCTCTGCCCTAATCATGGCGCTTTTATAACAAGCCTTCTTCGTTTCTTTCTCTCTCCCCCCCTGCACGGCTTCACCTACAACTTCCCACCCCTCACTCCTCATCCCTACAAAATTATTTAACCCTCTCAAACCCAACCCCTCCCCTACAAAGTTTTTCTCCCGCTTGTAAACCACTGCCGATTCGCTTTTCCAAAAGGAAGGGGGCGTGGGGAAGAAAGGGCGCTGACCACCCTTTACCTAAAGAATGGAAAATAGAAAAAAATTACATGTGGCAATAATTTCCAGCCGATAACCCGGGGAATCATTTATATTGCACTTGGCCTTTGTCGCTAACCCCCTCAAAGGTGGTATGAGTGAGTTTCATTTGAAAATTGCATCGGGAAAGTGGTTTCCTTAGGGCACTTTTAAAGCCATGGGGATAAAAACAGGATACAAATTCAAGTAATTTGAAAAAAATATGTCATCTAAATTAAAAAAATATTCTAGGTATCATGAATTAACATTCTCTGGTGTAAGATAATTGCTCTAGGATAGAATGGGGCAAAACATATAACCAATCAAGAAACCACGTGAAGTATGTGTTTCAATTCAGTTCATCACCTGAGCTTAAAATCAAGTTTGGTCATAGAAAACTTATTTGATTCAGTTTTACAGATGTTAACAAATGGTGTCAAATGTCCACATATGTGTCATTAGAGGTCAACTCTTGTATATGCATAATGTCAGGAGGGGTTGGAGTGCCCAATTGTGGGAACCAATCAGCGGGTGTATATTCACATAGTAATATGGAATAAAGCCCATATCTCATTGTAACAGAATCAAAGCGGAACATTCTTGTCCTTTGAAAAGCATGCTCCCATGAATATGCTTTCATGAGAGAGCATGTTAGTCCCAAAAGCAGGCGCGGATCCAGGGAGGGGGCGGAGGGGCGCGCGCCCCCCCGGTTATCTGCAAAAATCTTGCAAATATAAGCCCATTTGGAGATTTTGACAAGTTTCAGCCGTACAGCCCCCGGTAATTTTGGACGTTTTTCAAATCCTGGATTCCCCCATGATAGGTACACATATACTTCGTATAAGGGTACCAACCCACTGCCATAGGAAGTCGTAGTCAATGAAATTCCCATTGAGTGGGATGGTAAGCAACATTTGTCACCTAACTTTCTCTGAAACTTATAACCGCCTGCCAATAATTACTCACCATGCTATATGTTCTACAATGTAAGGAGAATGTGCAAGGTAATTTGCAGTATAGAAGTGCATTTTGTGGTTTTAAATTTTAATGGAAGTTTCAATTTTGTGTACACTCAGTTGTAATGGCAGGTGTGTGTGACTCTTATAGTCACTGTTGGGACTAGAGGGTCCTGGCTCCCACAGCAAAGTTAGGAATAAATGGTGACCTTGTAGACGAGGCCATTGGGTTACAGTTGATGAAACAAATGAGGCGTACAGCACTAGATGGAGAACACCAATAGAGGATTGGATGCAAGGGACGACAAGCATACCCTGGAATGTGTGTTATGTGAATCCCCAAAGTAGCCCTGACCTATTAGAGAGGGCATCAGTGCTGAAAATGTGGGTCAATGGCTGTATTGCTTGATTGCCTATATATTTGAATTAAGAGTTCCTGCAAAAAAAGATATTGTGAACAAGTTTGGACATTCATTGAAATAAGCTTAATGATGGAATAGTTTGACATTTTCTCGTGATATTTGAAGTACTTAATTCTCATCAGTAGCTAATTTAAAATGGGGTGATCATGTTAAAAAATGTCACTTCTCGTGCCTCTAGGCTCATTGGTTTTATTAGGTGGCTGGTTCGCTGCAATGATCCAAACATTCTTGTCAGACTTTATACTACACTGTGTCGTCCAATTCTTGAATACGGTATTCGATCCTTCTTGGTTACCATTTCAAACTGTGAAAAACGTGTGGCCTGTAGGGTGAACTTCAGTATTGTGAGCGTCTTCAGCAGCTAGACCTCATATCACAGAGAGATTTACATAGCTGACTACAGACTGTCCCAAAATATACTACAGCGTGAGTAAAAAAAAAGTATACACTTCCTTGATAAGTTGTCATATTCCATGTGACTAATATTTTCATGAATGGTTGTAACTTATGAATAGAATACATCCTCCTGCTTCTTTTGATACCAAATTTATGGGGTTATGGTGCATGGATGACTGCACAGGGGACAAATACTGAAACAGTCAATTGTGAGTGCGCCAATTAAGCCAAGGTAGTATAAGAGATGAACACATAACGATTCGAAACCAGTGGGTTCATATGTGGTACCATAGCGCAACACAATTGACATGGTTTCAGTAATTGTCCCCTGTGCAGTCACCCCTGCACCATTAGCCCATAAATGTGGTATCAAAAAGATGCATTGAAGATGTATCTAATCAAATGTACAACAATTCATGGAAATATTAGTCACATGGAATCTACAGCTTATCAAGGAAGTGTATATTGTTGTAACTAACGCGGTATGGTATACAATCAAACTAAAAATTATCAGCTGTGCATATTGTGTAAGTATTTGGATTTTGTTGTTAGACCAGTTCCTAAGCTAAATTCTCATTTCATTCCCAATCCAAGTTTGATGGAACCCTAACTGAGAGATTGTCAATTTGAAGGACAGAGGATAAAATACACTTGGCCAGTTTCACTTGAAGGTCAAGAAACTAAAGGTATATGGCATGTAGCATCATTGTGAGATTAAACCGTTTTCAAACAAAAGAATATTGTACAGATCAGAGTGAATGCATTATCATCAACTAATCAATATATTATTTAATAGTGAAAGCACTAGAAATTATGTTGTGGGGGATGTGGGGTACTCACGCTCAGGGGGAAATAATCATGAAATTCATGCACATTTGGGGGATTTGACTGCTGAAACTAATGGAACAGCCAAAAGTCTCTGTTGCAGGGGGGACAAATGTGCAGAAAACGCTTAATGTGGAGGGTCAATTTACCCTTCCCCTATTCCCCACTGCCTCCAAGATGTCAGGGAGAAACATAATGAAGATACCAGTGTTGAACCAAGAACAATAATGGAAAGGATGGTTAGTGTTCAAAGCCTCAGTTTACTTTAAACATGGGTGTTTTTTATGGTTCTACCTTCTGCTGAAACCTGGACTAAGGCTGAGGCAACAAGACAGTTTGGAATTTAATTTCCCAATGCTGCATGTATTATTTTGGCAATTGTGACATTATGAAGTTATAATT
>JAMKCH010070330.1:0-192106 GCA_023653785.1 Ophioderma brevispina | reverse complement strand
GCTGTGATATGGGTCACAGTCCACGAAGTGCCAGAATTACTGTCCAAAGTTCCAGCACGTTGATGTTCTGGCGGGCTTGGGTTGGTGGCGCCTCTGCCTGACATTGTCCGTCTGAAAAATTGCCCATCCGAGCTTGGACGGCCATATGGGAGGGGCCTGATGGGAAAGCATATGCCTAAAGTAAGTTGGGCGGATGCATCGCCATTCGAGGTGCGTAAAATGGCTTCGGAAGAACCGAGATTTGAAGAGTAAAAAGTATGAACCAATGGGCAGTATAGACTGAGAAGGTTTTAAAATTTGAATTCGTCTCATGTAGTGAAGCCACACAATGGAACAATGCCCTAACAGCAGGCTAGCACCAGTCTCCAAAACCAAGCCCAACTGTGACGGTGCTGGCCTCTGCACACTATGTCAATCCTGGGACACTCTGGTACGTGGGGTTTACCCTCCATGTAAACAGTACTGTGACATCCCAGAAACTAGGAGTGCTCGAAAGTGTCCAAAATGGGATTGGCCAACATAGTCGATAACAAATCTGAAAGGCTCCACCCAACGGAAAAAAGCTTCCTGGACTTCCGTCTGAGGATTCTGAGTAACTGTAAATTAATGTATTAGTTTACCAATTTACTACGCTTTGAGATGGGAGGCGTACAATTTTGTGCAATTTTACTATTTGATGCACCCATTTTGGATTTTTAGATATGGAAAAAATCCAAATACGAGACAATAATGCCAATAATGACAGTACTTTATCAAATTGTCAGCAATGATGTTGAATTAAAATACCTCATTTCTTTAATTTGCCATTTGGTGGCCATGTTGGTGACCATCTTGGAATTTTTTATTTGGTAACAATTCAAATCTAGAAATTAAATGCCAATGACCAGGCAAACATATTTAAAATATTAATTTACCAATTGTTTAATGTTTGAATATGAAAACCCCAGTCTTTCATTTTGCCTATTTGGCGGCCAATTGGGGGCACATCTTGGACCTTTAGATATGCCAAATACTTCAAATCCTAGAATTTAAATGCCAATGATCATGCAAGCTATATTCCAACATTAATTTTATTGAATTTTTAAATTATTTGTTTTGTTATAAATACAGATTTCTTTAATTTTGCCTATTTGGCGGCTTTGGGCGCATCTTGGATTTTTTAGACATGGCAAAAATTTCAAATACTAAAATTTAAATGCCAAAAACCAGGTAGCTATATCTTAACATTATGTTATGAAGGAATTACATTTTTGATATCAACTACCCAATTTTCTTTTTAATTTTCACTATTTGGCGGCCATTTGTGACGCCATCTTGAATAGCGCCAGAGTGCCGGGAAATTTATTGTGTCAACATCTCAAAAGTGTTAGAGGACCATTAAAACAGAGCTAAAAAAGTTGGTTTGGTAGAGTCCTGTGGGGGTCAGCGGATACCCCTCCGTAGATTACTCGACTATCTGTATGTATGCATCTATCTATCGCTAAATTACAATTTCACTAAAAACTCCATGGATAAATAAACTATAGGTGGAATCTAAGGCCTATTACCAGGGAACAACACTGCTTATTACCATAACTGTGTCAAAAAACGTTGAACTCAAACCCGGAAATGAAACAGGCGTGCACATAACAGACCCGGATAACGAGTTCCTATTCAAAATTGGCGTCTTACAATTGCAATGTGTCAATGTGCGGAATCGTGCTGCTCGGCTTACTTTTTATTTTTGCAGTTCTTTGTCATCAAATTGCTCTTGAACATAAAAATAGCACAAAAAAACAATCTTAATAAATATAGAAACTAGAGTACCTTGTTGCTTCTCGAAACATGATTCTATAATACCGAGTGAAGGAAAATTGTACAATTATTCAAAACTTCATAGCTATGGCACACATTTTGACATTTTTTGTGCATGTTGCAACCCTTTTCATGTTCTCCCCAACCCTGTAAGACCCAGGGGGGGACCCTGGGGGAATTATTTAAATTGATTAAGCAGGGGCTAGTGCCCCCTTCTTACAATGTAACCTAGGTTTGGCTCATAAGTAGAAATATTATTAATAATAATAATAATAATTGTCACTTATAAAGCGCTGCTACATAATCCACACAAAACAACAAAAAAATAGGATTATCTTAATCTATAAATTAAATGAAAACAATGTGAACTAATAATTAAATCTAATGGCTGGTATTCTGAAAGGGGGTCAAACTTTTAGACATGGGTTTATACCGGGGTTAGTTCTACATGATTGGACATTTTTCATCAAAAATACTGTGAAAGGTAAATGGAATGGGTGAGAATCAATTCCTCAAGGATGGGCTGTAGTGGACCATCGATAAGGATATTCTTACCGTTTCCGCCCCATCCATTTTTTAGATATGTTGGAAGGAAAAAAGATCAACCGTAGCACTAACCTTGGTTTAAACCCGGTGTGAAAGTAATCATAGTCCGGCAAGTATCTAGTCTGGGCTCCATCGACGACAAACGGAATAAAGCGTGATGAAACTAATGTTGCATAAGAGGTCAGCTGAATCGATTGTATTGTTCACCGTTGTTCCCGGACTGTGAGCCCGAGGACTATATCTCCTGCCCACACAGGGGTCAAAGTTAGTCTCCCTTTTCAGAATACCAGACCAATGAGTTTAACACTTCAATTATTAAAAAAAGAAAGAGGTTCAGCTATGACCAAATGGCCATCCAAAAACTCCACTCACTTGATAAAAAAAGGTTGCTTCAGTCCAGTTTTAAAAGTCTTTGTGATAGAAATATACAACACTTGGCACACACCTAACGTGGACTATAACTATTTCAAGCGGGACTCCAGCTGGTTGGCCCTCAGGGCGGGCATATGACCATTAAATATATATGGACGCTACTTGATTTTTTGTAAATCTTATGTTTCATGGTCAAAGAATCCAATATATATTACTGTTTTAAATAGTCTTTTGCACAGAAATTTTATTCCAATATGGCCGCCCATTTACACCCAAATATCTTGTTCAAATTAATTCATTACTGAATTGAGTTTGTGTCTATACATTGTGTCAAGTGTAAACTAAACCAATAATGACAATAATATTAAAAGGATCCACAGCCTCGTCCTCCAGACTTATCTAAAAAACTTGAGATTTTATATATAATATAAATATATAATAATTATCAAGAAAGAAGTATGTTTTTTCAGCGGCCGTTTAAAGACACAGGTGAAAGGTTCCTCTCTAATGTTAACAGAAAGCTTGTTCCATAGCCTAGACCAATTACGTTGAATGATCTGTCGCCAAATCTACGCTGGTACGAGGGAAAATAAGAAGACGTGTAACATCGGAAGAAGAACGTAAAGCTTTCGTCTTATGAAATCAAACTCACTTATCATTGTAAACTCTAACTTTTGCATCACCCCATAGCCAAAAATCTAGCGGAATTAGATCCGGTGACCGAGGGGGTCATTCCACCGCATGCCCTAATCCAATGATCCGATTTGGAAAGAGTTCCTAAAGGCGGTTTCTAACCATTACAGACCTGTGTGCTGGTTCACAGTCTTGAAGAAATCAGGCACGACGAATTGCTCCAATTCTTTGCTGCTGAAAAATGCGGCGCAACTCCACATCAATAAAAAATGGGCCCACTTAGGTTATTGTTACCTGTAACAGGTGCTAAAACTGCAACTTTCCTACGATCATTAGGTCTGTCGTAGACAAAATCATTGGAGGGTTCCCTTGTGGTGCATACTCTGAGCCGGTCATTGGAAAATTGGCCTCATCAACAACAACAAGTTATCTTAAGAAGCGCCGTGGTCTGTTGATTAGTCAATTGCAAAACGCCAGCCTGCTTTGAGGATCACCTGCATCCAAATTATGGCGTCTCACAATTTTGTATGGATGCCAATTGATGTCATCACTAACGATGCGCTGAAATGACGATCTGGAGACATTTGCGACACGGTTTCTTATGCTTGGGCGTGGGTTGTTGCGAAGCTCCTGTCTTACAGCTTGAATGTTCGCAGGTGTTCTGACGCTCCTAGGCCGTCCGCTTCGTCCTTTATTGACATTTTCCAAAGTTCCCTCTGCTTCAAACAGTTTTCTCATACAGATAGCAGGCTTGGTTGGTACTCTCACACCAGGGAACCTGTTTGGCCAATGCCGTTGCACAGCTACATAGCTACCAGTTTGGTAGTAAATCTAACCGCGAAGGCTCGTTGTTGTGGCGTAAATTGCTCAAGGTGCCATTACTATTACTCCATGGGATCAAAGAGAGAAAGATGCTTGCATAAGGACATTGGTTACGCATATCGGAGAAGTAACTGATTTCTGCGCAGTTAATACAGGCCCGTCGCCATGGGGGGCACCCCCCCCCCAGCGATCTTCAAAAAGAGAAGAAAAAGAGAGGAAAAAGAGAAAAAGAGAAGGCAGAGAGAAAGAGAAGAGAAAAGAAGGGGAAGAAAGAAAGAAACAAAAAGAAAACGGCATCAGAAGCATAAGATTGAACGCCAGACTTAGCATAAATCCAAATATCACAAATATTTAAAATGGACTAAGTGCCAACAGTATACTTGTGATCGAAATGGGTAAAATAAATTTAAGAAACCACGAGCATGGCAGTTGCATGGGCAAACCGGAAGGTAGCCATGGGTCATTCCCCCTAGTTTGGTCTACCAATGTTAGGGGAATTTTCAGTCGGGAAGCTGAAATGGTCAAGAAACATTTGGTAGGGATCGGTTCCCTAGCCACTGGCACCATAAACTTATAGGTGTACTGAACGTCGGTTGGGTTAAGTGCCCATTCTTTCATTTGAATTAATTACTACCCTTCAAAAATACCCTTCTTAATATCTCAAATCCAAGAGCTTCCTCCAGCAGGGGCCCTCCTGCACCCCACCTATTAAAGAAATTGGCGCTCGCTGTGTGTAATTCCCATCGGTCTTTTCTTTGACTTGATTACTATTTACCCCTAAAAATGGCAATCTTGAAGGTTCTGAATAGCTCAAATGCAAGAGCTTCCTGCGGCTTTGCAACCGGACCCCGGCAGGGGCTCTGCACCCACCCGTTAGAGACATTGGCGCTCGCCGTGTGTATATTTTCCCTGGCAGTACAAGCTTAGGCATATAGGCCCTATACTGCCTGTTTCAGTGAGCAAAGTTCGAAAGCAGTCTTTTCTTTGAATTGATTACTATTTACCCTTAAAAAGTGGCCATCTTGAAGGTTCTGAATAGCTCCAATCCAAGAGCTCCCGGGGGCTCCGCCCCTGGACATCCGGCGGCTCTGCCTCTGTATCCCACCAGGGGCACCAAATCGGGCCCCTGAACTCCGCCCGTTTAGGGGTTTCCGGTTTGCGCACTTGTGTCAAGGCACTTACGGTGTGCAGATTGGTTCGAACGATCAACAAGAAATGGTCAAGGGCATCTACATAGGAAGGTATTTAATGGCCCTTAAGTGGGCCCCCGAACCGCATGCCAGTAGTTGCATTGTTTTATACGCTTACTGCGCTTCCAAGGATTCTTCAGTTTACACCCCCCCCCCCCGACAAAATGTCTAGCGACGACCCTGAGTTAATATTGTCTAATTATACCTTTACATACTCTGGGGGATGTCAAGTGCAAAAATTGCACATTTGATTGAAAATGAATAAAATGTCATCACAATTTCTTTTCCTAAATATCAGTGACCAGTAGATATACATCATGCAGCATTGACTCGAGCAAATAATAGCACTGTTAATATCCAGTAAATCCGCTCGGTATGCAGAGTATAAAGCACTACAAATTACTTTTCAACTGTATGGATAATAACAATGGCTCTGTACTTCCAGATAAAAAGGATTTCAGGTGCTCATCACCAGATTAAGATTGAGCTATTTTTTTCATGACGCAAGCACAAGATACTCGTCCTCTTTCACGAATAAATAAATCTTAGGCTTCTACTAGTGCGTTCAATTAACTTTGACCATATATTGCATCATTTTTCCGAAAAAGGAAACAAAGATGAACAAAAAATCATGAAAGAAAGTTGTTTGGCAGACTGTGCCCTAACATCTTTGTGCAGAAACAAAACTTAACTTACAGTAACTTGCTGCGTAACCCATTTCTTTTCAATTTACCGCGTTGTTAGCATAGGTCGCTAGACCCGCTTCTTTTGTATTTTTCTAAATACCTGGTGGTAAATTGAATAGAAATGAGGTCCCGCAATAAGTTATGGATATTGGTTCTGCACAAAAATGTTAGGTCACAGCTTACCAAGCAACGTATCCACCGTGAGTTTTGTTCACTTTTAGTTTCTTTTTTCAATAAATGATGAAATATACAGTCAAAATTATTGAACTCACAGTAGAACCTCAGTTTATTTTTATCGCGAACGAGGCCAGCTCAATCCAAACTGGGTAGACGTTTCATATAGAAGTCCCAAGTATACAAAATAGTTGCCATTGATTCCGTCCTGCGCTACTGCACAACATCATACAGTGCATGACGGAATCAAAGGCAATACCTCATTTGCGTACTTGAGACTTCTATGTGAAACGTATACCCTTAACTGGGCGGGGATAATTAGTCTAATACGCCTGACATCTATTCAACTGCATAGACAATAACAAAGGCTCTGCAGTTCCAACTAAACAAAGGGGAATCTGAAGTGCTTTGTCCGATGAATACCAGGTGGATTTACTTATTATTTGCTTGAGTCAATGTAGCATACTGTATGTCCCTTGATCACTGATATTCAGAAAAGAAATTGAGATGGCATTTTATTCATTTTCATGAAAATGTGCAACCTTTACAATTGCCATAACCAATAAATGGTAATTATAAAATTTATTATTATTTATAGTGGAAAAATGGTTTACTTCTGCGAAGTATGTAACCAAAATGAACAATTTTTCCTTTGATCCCGTGGCCACTATGAGAATGTTTAAAGTTCTCGTTCAAGAAAGATATCTGGCTTTAAGCACAACTGCACGCTACATTATGATTTTAGATTTGAAAAGCCCGTCTGACACAAGACAGAAAACTGGTATTTAGCACAATTGCATGCTATGATTTCAGATTTGAAAAGCCCGGTTGCCAAAACAATTCCATCATGAAATACCCATGGACAAGTCTGTTTTGCTGGTTCATTGTTCGTTGGACCATAACTTGAAAACCACTCAACCAAAATGATTTTTTTTTCAGGTAAGATGCTCAATTACCCATTCTTTATTATAAAATAAAATCCACAGATATCAAATTACAAAAAGTGGAAAAATATCACTTTCATTTTGGGTAAGTTTTTATTGGGTCACACTGTATAACGCGTGTAATAGTTTCTTGCTGTAAGGAAAACGTTTTCATAATCTTTATGAAACCTTAATGGCAACCAACTGCTTGTTCCTGACACAAAGTTTATTTAAATATTGGTTTGGGTGGTGCAAGTAGAAACTGTTTTTAAATGTAACAATTGAAACCACTAGTATTTGATTTCACTAATGGGAAATTACGTGAGCTAATTAGAGAAGTGAAATTTTCAGACCAAAATGGATAAATGCACGCGAAGCGCTCGGAAATTTTTAATTTTAGTGGTAAAATGGACAAATGTGACATTAGATATGATAAAACACGCGTCGAGCGTGCGAGAATTTATATCAAATGCACTTTGACAGTTATCCATCACTTTTGACAAGGTGGTACTCAAGTTAAGGGGAGGGCAAGGAAAAATTGGGCCCCGTAGCGCCGCCACTGCTTGAACAGTGTTTTAACAGTGTTATATTATACTCCTCTTTCTTTAATAGAAAATCATTAAAGACGGGGTCTTTAAAATCCAAATAAATAACAATTGCTCTTTTTATGTAAAGGGTGCTATTTATTGACATTTAAAATGAGTAAAATCAGCCCTTCGACCACAATCAATAATCTCACAGAATCTCAATGCACACGTCAATCTTAAGAAGTTCTGCCCTATAGTCAGGGGCACACGTCATCCTGTTGCTATTACTTCAGAAGGTTTGCCAAGTTTGGTTTTTCACTTTCATGTGTTCAATAACACCACAAGAAATAACTTCCAACTTGTTGTCTAATTCTCAGCCTTTTTTTTAACTGATGAGGGCACTTTTTTCAAAATGGCCGCCAAATGACATATTTTTCAAAGAATCTCCTTAAGGAAATGCCCATATCATGTTATAATGATTTTTGGTGCTAGAATTGGTCTTTTGTTATTATATATGCTTAATGCATTTATATTAACAATATATTTTAAGGGATTTAAGACCACTTAATGGGTTTAATGGGTCATAAACTCTTAAAATACATTGATTTGTGAAGCCTTAAAAGAAGCCTTAGAAACTGTCCTCAAGCAAAGGGTAGTTTGCTTTTCAACATTCTTCCTAACAGCGAAGAAGTCGTGCGAATGGCGCCCATACTAAATCTCAAACATTCGACCCATACCTTTCCACATGGAAACCTTAGCGGCCATCCCGGGACTACGCCAGGGGTGGTGGAGCTGCATACCTACACGTGGCCATCCATCCTTCAGACAGAAAATGGCTCGGTTTTTACATCAACAGCGATACCTTCCCGTTCAAGAGCCTGCGCTTCAGGCTATCCACGACCCCAAGGACCTTCACAAGGATAGTCAAGGTGATTCTTGAACGCATGAATACCCACAGTTATTACACAAGATCTCAAAGTTCGAATAACATCTACGTCAAACGTAGTAGAACGAACTGGGGTGTGCAAACTTTCAAGAACTCAGGGGCAAACCAAGTTAAGATTCACCTAGCTTCACATATTTAAAAGAAATGAACAATCTCATCTTAATTCGTTCGGGCTGTAACATGTGTACAGCATTGATTTTTTCCCTATTATTATTGAGGTTAATTTTGTTTGTTTTTTTGATTGACTTTTTTTTGTATGTAGTGTGGTGTTGAATAAGATTGCATTTTATGTGTTTTGGTGTTTTTATTTTTGTATGAGTTGGTGAGTTAGTGGCGTTTGATCTATGCTATGTTCGGTGTGTTTGTCGTGGGTTTTTGATCTATGCTATTGTGTGTGTTTTCCTTGTGGGGTGTGTGTGTGTGTGCTCGTGTGTGGTGTTTGGGAGTGTGTGGGTGTGGTAAATTGGGTGTTTTTTGGTGTGGGGTGGTGTTTGGTGGGGGGGCATGGGTGGGAGAGTGTGTGGGTGGTGCTGTTGTTTGCATGTGAGTGCGGTGCGTGTGTGTGTGTGCGTGTGTTGGTGTGTCCCTGAAATGCGGTGGGAGTGTGTGTGTGTGTGGTGTGTGATGGGTGGATGTAGTTTCAAGTGTTTTGGGTGGGTTGGGTTTTATTTTATTTTTTAAGTCTGGATTATTTTTGTATAATATACCATACTTTTGTCAGGTCCCTTTTATATCTTGCTTTGATATTATTATTATTTTAATTCTGTAATATTGTAATTTGTAATTCTTAATTCTTGTTTTTGTATGTTTTTTATCCTTGTAATGTTCAAAGGGCCCTTATGGAAAGCCAGTGGCTGTTCACTGATTGAGGCTACCCTCTTTAAAAGAAGTCCTGAAAATAAATAAAAATAAATAAAGGTCCATCCACTACCTCAGTGGATGCAACTCACAACATTCACCCCCGGGCGGTCCCGCTTCCCCTCCCACCATAGACACTACGTCCAAGACAAGCTGGGGGATGCCACTGTGAAAGGCCTGGCGATTGCAGTGTCTTGGACCATCCCACTCATTGCAAAGCATCAAGTTGTGGGCGGCCCGCCTGCCATTACGGCACCTACTTCACAAGGTCAAAGGACAACGATCACCCTACCTGCAAACAACCTCACGGTAGTGACTTATATAAACAAGCATGGCCCGTTCTTGAAACTCAATTGTAATCTTCTATACGTGCATACTCTATAATGCCTGAGTGGACCAATTTGTCCAAAGCAATTTGTTCAACAGACTCGAGTGGCCTCTAATCAACCTTTTTGCAGCAGCGGGGAACAACCAGCTCCCGACATAATGTTACTGGGGAGCGGACCAGATGGCGTTCACCGTAGACGCAATGACGATCACCTGGAACATGATCTCGTTCCCCCAATAGCGATGATACCCAGGGTGCTGGAGAAGCTCTCGAGATCCAGCGGATGCAACATGCTTCTAATAGCCCACACTGGCCCAGACAGATGTGGTTCCCGTAAGCAGGAAAGGCAAGGCATCCTTCAACGAGAAAGACTTACAATGTCCGTATCAGGAAGTACCACGCATTGTGCCAATACAACAAAGTCAATCCTTATATAAGGAATCTTTGGGAAACATAGCAGAGTTCCTCACATGAGTTTTCCAGCAACTAGGGGCCAGCTCACGCTCCACGAGAGTCTGCCCGGCCTGCCGCCGCTTCTGTCCATCATGGCTTCTCAGGGGGATTTACTGTGTCTAATTCACCCGTCCTGAATGAACTCTTGAAGGGAATGTTTCACGAGTGTCCTCCTAGGAAGTCACTTGTCCCAGCATGGGACTTGAACAGGGCCCTGTGCCTCCTAGCTGAGCCCCCGTTCTAACCTATGGATCAAGCTAACATGGAAGACCTTACCAGGAAGATGTTGTTCCTAAATCATGACTATTCTATTTGTTTAGATTATCTTTTTCCTATCATTTTAGCCACCATTTTGAAACAAGTGCCCTCTATCATTGAAAACTGTGACTTAGAATTTGACATGAAGCTGAGAATAACTCCTTATGAGTATATTATCAAGGTCCACATTTGAAATCACACTCAACATATTTTCTGAAGCACTTTATATAAACATGACTACTTTATTCTTTATAGGCTTTTTTTAAATCATTTTGGGCGCCATTTTGAAAAAAAAACCTCAATGAGAATTTGATATTAGGTTGAAAACAATTGAATATGGGTTAATCAATAAGGTCCACATTGAAAACCAGACCTAATCAATTTTTCTGAAGCACTTTATACACGGCTATTTTATTTTTTTATAGCTTTTTTTACCATTTTGGCGGCCATTTTGAAATTTCGCAATAAATTCGTTTGAAGCTTCAATAAATCTTTCCTTTTCCCTTTCCTTCTCTTTCTTCTTCTCCCTTCTCGCTGTCTTCGTCTCACTAAAAGGCCACTATACTGCTACATGCAATACATGGAAGGGACCATTTAAAGTGACGGGAGACTTTTGGGATACGAATTTCTCTCAAGTACAAAAGAAGACCGTAAACCGTGCTTTGAACTTGCCTGCTATCGTAATCGTCATAGAAAACCATTCTTTGAATTTCTGTCGTGCACGACAGAAAATACTAAATCATCATCTTATTGCATAAAGACGTCGTATTCGGCTTATTCACTTGAGGTGTGATCTAATATATTGGTAAGCATTCCAAATATGCAAAAAACCAGAGTTCGAAAAAAAATTGGGGGCGCTTCTTTCTGGAAATGTCCTCATGTCTCTTTAACATAGGGTTTATTTTTCTTATTTATTGATGTTTCCATACTACAGAAATTCAAGTGAAGGCCAGTGAAGAACCCACCCCTTTGTTGAGTTCGACCATCATACCAAACGAGTACAGCAAACCCCATATGCTTACTGGAGTTCCTGGACCAAAATCACAGGTAAGACAACAGCAATGCCAGAAACACATAGGAGAAATACGCAGCATCTCAGCACGCCTTAAGGCGGACTCAGAGATTTTGACATATATATATTATGATGTATTTCCGATTAAAAAAGTCAACTAGAACTAAGATGTCACATAACTGCTTATTCAAAGTTTGGAGATGAATCGTATCTTTCGTTTTTCATACAGTAACTGTATAGTATAACTGCCATAGTATACGGTGCATAACAAATTCCCCCCGATCTTATCAACAGTTTGCATGGGTATTACTTGTGTCCACCACTACCCACATACCAAGTTTCGTCCAAATCAGGCTTTTGCGTTCTAGTCAAGTTTCACTTTTTATTGGTTATATAGCCAATCCAGGAAATGAATAAATGCAATGAACACTCGTTAATGTTGCATATACACAAGTTTTACATGAGGAAACTGTGTGACCACTAAAACCATACCCACATACCAAGTTTTTCAAAAATCAGGCTTTGCATTGTGGTCCAATGTTCACTTTTTCTATTAACCAACAGACGAAATATGCAAATGAGCTCATTAATATCATATAGACCATCAACAGTTAGCTGAGCTGGCCTCCTAATAAATCGGGATAGGACACCCGATCAAGAGAGTGGAGGCACGCATACTTCATGAAATCTGTAGCTTTATATCGTCGCGTACTTGCGCTGAAAATTTTATGCTACGTCATAATGCGTCATACTGCATCAATTCATGGTCTGTTCGGCAGTTTGTGCACAGGTCAAACTTTTAAATTACTACTCAAAGCATGTTGTGAAAAATGATGCCTATTGTCCGCTATCACAAGTATTCCAAAAATGTATATTTGTTACCTCTATGACCATTGGGTTTTAGATATTGGGTAAAATGGCTAAAAGAGTGCAAAAAAGGTCAGACTCACTTTGTACAGGGGTCACCATGAAAGTTCATCTGATTATATTTTAAATGCTGCAAATTATTGCCTGAGGAACTGAGGACTCCCAAAAGTATATTTTGATTATGTTTTAAATGTTGAGCTTACCGAGATAAAGTCAAAGAAGGCCAATGCCAATTGGAATTAATGTTGCCCCATGACCGATTTTTTGTCACATAGCATGATAAACTCTATGCATTGGCAGATGCTACAAACTATTCCTCATTTTGACACATTAAGCTATACTAACAATTTGTTTCAATTTTTACCAAAATTGGGATTCAACTTCTATTTGACCCTTACAAATGGAAATTGACCTTTTTGGGGCACTTTTACAGAGGCCATTTTACTTCCAACCCAATACTCTAAACCCAAAGGTCATAGACTGGTACAAACCTATACCATTTTTGTAATCCTTATATTAGACGGAAAATATGGCATAACCTTCATCACATGATGAGTAATTTAAAAGTTTGACCCCTGTGTAAACTTAAATTGCCCCCTATTGAAAAAGTGACACCCACAATTTGACACCACTATCGTGCATGTTACAGTAGAGGTTCCATACTAACTACCAAAGGTGTCAAAGCTGAGATGTATGGGACGTGAACGAGATCTTTGAACGGCCAAGGTCCTTGCTCCCCCCGTTGCTCCCGCTTTATTGGTGTAGGTACTTATTCTTTTTTTTGCATTGTGAGTGCGGAAAATTGGAACTACTGTTAAAACACGGTTTTTGGTTAGAGGAAGCGGTATTGGGGAGCTATAAATTGAATATAATGGTGGTTGAAGGTCTTTTTTCCCAGGGCGGAAGGCTTGCGTTAAATAAATGTCGACATTTATAATAGCGCCTTTCGCAATGTATAAGCGCTTTTACTTTATTCCGCTGCCCTAGATAATGTAAAAGGCTGCCTTACAAAAATGCCCACGGCATACGCGTACTTTTGGCGGCGCCAATGGCACAATATTCTAACAGCTCCCTATTGTGCACCTGTGTTGGAGAAAGGCAAGTGGGGTAAAGTGCTTTGCCCAAGTGCACAACACATTGCCTCACGGACTCGAACCCAGGACCTTTGGGTCATGAGTCGGCTCGTTGTAATCCACTGGAACCACATTGCTTGTGCTTTGGTGGAGGAAAAAAGGTGGATTTTTTTTTGGTTAATCTTCGGCAAGTTATTTCAAAATGAAGTACCCCTCCTACAGACCTGCCAATGTGGACTATTCTATGTTCCTAAGTGGGGGGGGTATCATATTGAGTGAAATGTTATTAGTTTTGCTCGGATAGAGTGTGGTGAATAAATTTACAAATACTGGAATCTGAAGGCACCTGTTTGATACTCTATCAGAGAACAAGATGTGTTTGCTGAGAAGTGATATAAGTTTTGATGTTTGTATTGGATGCGAATGTTACCTTTTTTGCGAGATGGTTTCAACTGCCTGTGGTCTGAAGAATGTGGAATAATCAAGGAATCAAATCCAATATCCCCCATAATACATTTTGTCAATTCTCCTATAATAATGCGTGGAACTAAGTGACAAGTGTACAGGACTGTACATGTTGATTTAATGGTAAGTCTGGGTGAACTCGAATAAATGACTATCTCATAGCTTCCACCTAATTCGTTTGCCTCTTAATGATTAGTGAACAATCAGTAATCACTGCAATATCACTATACTTTGTGTCAAATATCCCGAATAACACTGGTATAGCCGAATAACAATGTTGTATCAACCTCATCTAGCATAATTGTTTGTTGGATTGTGTGAGTGTATCATCACAATGCATTTAAATTGTCTTAGCAACTTCCCCCAGGGGCTTCCCTGCAAGCCATTGTTTATTGTGTGACAATGCTACTTCTAATAATAGATAAAATTTAAATAATTTTGGCTTTGTTGTGGACATAGTTTAGCTTATAATCCAACACATGTTGTAATGAGAAAAAATCACAAGCCCCATTTGATATCTTAGAACATGACATGCTGTAAATAATTTAGTTTGTTTTTTTGAACTATTTGGAAGACCGTGGACATGTACGCATTACAAAATAGAAAGAATAGTATCAGTAGAAATTAAAGAGAGATGATGAGTGTGAGCCAGGGGTCTCTCCTCTGTTTCTGGGCAGGGATATCTGTGTGGCCGACTTCCGAACTTAGGAAGGGCATTAGAGGGATTTGCAGTCTTTAGAACTCAAATTCGGCTCAAATTAACTTCTGAGGCAAACAAATTTTCCCCAAAGGGGACCTCAAGAAATAAATTTTTGCTTCTAACTTTTCATCACAAAACTGGAAGTATTAGTAACTCAGTTCTGGAGATGCTTGAAGTGGTCTTGTTGAATATGTGATCCGGGGGGGGGGGCAGTTGGTATTCAAAGGTGGATATGAGGCGTGAACAAAATTTTCCGAAATGCCCGCAAAACAATTGTTATTCCTTTCCACCGACTAAAAAACATACCTAACCAGCATTTTTTGTCTGTTTTTGCTACCTATAAACAATTCTTTTTGTCAGTTTTGCTACCCTACAAAGTAAGCAATTGCATTGTGTTGATAATAGGCCTATACCCTTATTATCTGGCCTTGCTCATGTTGCTTTACTTCCAAATTTACAATATTTTTGATGATTTTGATCTCGCGTGCATCACCATTTCAGGGTTTACCAAAAAAACATTCCTATTATCCATATTTTGGCTGTTTTTGACACCCTAATCATGTACGCTCGCGTTCACCGCCTGTTGGAAAAAAAGAGACCAGGCTTTTTTACGCGTTTTTCTTGTTCCCTGCATCATATCCACCTTTGATACAAACGTGCCCCCCCCCCGGGATGAGGATAACCCTAATAGTTTGAAAGGGAACCACAAGGGTCGTTGATGAAGTGCATGGACCCTGGAATGGAAAGGGAAATCTGGGTTAGTTGAGAAAGATCATAGTGGGTTGTCTGAAAGGAGAACAATGGGGTAGTTTGGAAATTGAACAATGTTTGATGGAAAAAGAACCTCGGGTATTTGGTATAGGTGTGCAGGTAGTGTGAATCAGGGGCCCTGGGTTATTTGGAAATGACCATCTGTGTTGATGGGGAGACCTTAGTTACTACTTTGGCAGATCATCCTGTATCAGTACAGGATGAAAAACACCAAGCAAGTATTCATTACATTTGTTTATTTGAACATAACTTTACCTTGAACTACAAAATATCATTCTTTATTTATAGAGTACTTGATAAATAATGCATTCATATACCAAGGCACACATAACCACTATGTTTTTTATTTGCCATGAAAAGTGGGCCAAACTGGGGAAAAGCGCTCCCCCCTGCCCTCCCACCCTCTGGCTACGACGCCACTGATGACCCCTAATTTAAAACATGAGCTCATTCTTATCTCTTTGATGTATAGACAGGGTCTGTATTTTTGATGTTTCAACATATTGATTTTAATATGAATAAATTCATCAATTCTATATATACAGCTCTTTTTCAATCCGAAATTGGCAAATTCAAGTCATTGCTTGAAACACTTTGGGAACCATCTATAATATTATGCAAGTCAAGATTTCGTCTTATTTTGGTTAATTATTAA
Source organism: Ophioderma brevispina (assembly GCA_023653785.1). Lineage (NCBI taxonomy): Eukaryota > Metazoa > Echinodermata > Ophiuroidea > Amphilepidida > Ophiodermatidae > Ophioderma > Ophioderma brevispina. The sequence goes on along the minus strand of JAMKCH010070330.1, from coordinate 176,053 downwards.
ATATATTCAAAAAACAATCAGCGAATCTATCGGCAAGTTGAGACAAAGAATACAAACCGTGAAATAACCTGTGAATTCATAAGACGGTGTTTGTTATGTGTTGAGAACAGTTTGGTCTTGGAATGTGTACTTTTTTGCTTTAAATATTAGGTCAGATAATGATTAATAATAACGGCGCTTACATTGCGCAATTCCAAACGAATGGTTATTGCGCATTATTACCGTAACCCAAACACATCACCAAACTGCCGTAAAATTTAAAAAAACTACATCGCGGTCCCTGGACCGCTCGTCTTCCGTCGCGGTTTGTGAAGGGGGCCAAGTCCATGAGGTCACCACGTCACCATCGTAGGCCCTTACGGAACTCATACGGCATGCATATATTAAGGGTTAACCATTTTGACACCAACATACAGATACATAGACAATACGACCATATAGTCTGAGATGGATTGGTCCAAAAAGCTTGCCTGACCGTAAAGTGGTAATACACATTTTTTGCTAAAAGTGATAGATAAAAGGGTTGTAAATTAAAAAAAAAAAAAAATTTCTTCCGGGTGCCACCTTGGCAACCTTCGCTTGGGCGTTTTGAGAAATCCAAGATGGCGTTGTCATAGATTATAATCTATATTCACCCCTATATTATCAAACTATGGAGTTATAAATATACTATAGGACCCAATGAACAGTGCATGGCACTTGTTACATTGAGTCATACTTCACATTCAAAGGGAAGCCAAATCTAATATTTAAGTAATGCCCTATCAGCAATAAAAATAACAGGAAGTACAAAGATTATGTGTTAGAACAACAATAAATGTCTTTCAATACGTTTAAAGTTGTATCATACGTAATAATCAATATCGCCGCCAAAACGTAATAGCTTCAAAAATACTTTACACAACTTTCTAATATTACCTTCAGTATAAATTATTGTGTCATGAAACAATAAGAAATGTACCTATGATATAATCACGTAATAACCAGGTAATCCCGCTACATAAAATGTGTCAACTTAATAATTAGTAGCCATGTGGAAAAAAATTTCCTTCCTATGGTAATTTGGACACCTTGCACCCCATATTAGTTTTATTTCAAAAAATATAAAATTTAAACCAAATTGAAATATAGTGTACATGGTTAGGATCAAAGGTAAATTTCTATGTCATTGCACCTTGATTTCGATTTGAAGGCTGTAATACGGATAAATTTTGTCAAGTATTTTGGAAGATGTTCCCGTTTTTGGCTGCGCCATATTATTGACGTCATGTTAATAATTTTAAAAGTATCAGAAATCCATTTATTGTGTCTAACAACACCTAAGTACTTCATGTCTATTTTTATCGCCTGTTTCTATTTCATATCCCTTTATACATTAAGTGCAAATTTTTTTTGCTCAGAAAAGCCTGGAGACACCCCTATTGCCACATTAAAATTTCGGTGCGCCCATCCTATATCGTCCATGCTAGCATCGTCACTCCCAACCTTGACGTCACTGGCACCACAATCCCTTTGCGCTTTTTTGTGTCTCAGTTGCGGCACCATGTGAAAATTTTACTGGGATATTTAACACCTAAATTTTCCCCATATCGCCAATTTATTGCGATTGGTTCTATATATGATATTCTGATAAAAATTACTTTCTTCGACGGGTCAGCGAGTTTGGGATGATGATGTGTTATGCAGTTGAGAAGATTCTCTAGTTCGGAATAGGAAGATTTCTCAGGAGCAGAAGTCGGAGCTGTTAACATAAGTATCAGGAATATTTATATCCCTTCACATGGTTGCCACCGCGAGCCTCAGGCCATTTGTTTATTTCGATGCTGCGTAATGCGGGTATAAAAGTGGGCTTAAGTCTGGCCAGGTTTAGCTCCCCCCTATGTAAGTCCCACAGACGCCAGGGCATGGTGGGGCTATTGTCCCTGTCTCTTGTCTGCTCCCTTGCATTCGTTTCATTGTTACTCGCCTTGTCATAGCCTCGCGGTGCAACCTGTCTTTTGTGTTCTCACAGTGTACTACCAGCTGTGCCGATGAATCTCAAAATTTTTCGCAAAATTTGGGGGGGGGGGTGCCCTGTCTTCTGTCTAGTCCCGTCTTGTCTCATTCGCCCTATGTCTGTTCTAACTTTGGAACTCCTGATTTCGCGCGGGTTATCCTAATCGTATCTAACAATCGTACAAGTATGTCTTTCTTTGATTGTTGCAGAACAGAATATGATGAATCCTCCAAGTTCCCCGGAACCTACACGACGATTGTTTAGGATGTAAGGAATTCCTTCGTAGACAAGACAAGGACCCGCATGAATGTGTTGTGTGAAGTTGCAGAAGAAAGTGTTCAAGAGGAGACCGTGTGAATACACAAAGTTGCTGGTCAAGAATTTGGAGATCCAGAAAGTCCTTGATGGATTGGACAGTATAGGAAGAAGTTAAAGAGACATAAGGCCAAGGATAAGACGGCTCCATCTCCTTCAGGGCATCTCCCTCGGGTCGTTCCAAGGTTATTGGAAGCTTCGACCTCGTTCACTCAGCCAAGACAACTTCAAGAGCAGTCAAGTTCTACCTTTGGATTCCTAGTTTTCCAGGCGTTATTAATACAGTGGCTGCAGAGAGAGGCTCAGCAAACGTTATAGGGCAAGATGTCCAGCCACCAAGCAGTTAGTGACAGATAAAGGCCATTGATTGATGTAAATTCGAGTGGATTGAGTGATTATTTCCGACTGGCTGTTCAATCCACTCCTTCCATTCATGGTGAATTGGTGGAAGATTATCAACGGTGGAGTAGTCCGCGGTGCCGCCTCAATACAAGTTGAAAGAAATCCAACCACGGCCTATTGACGGCTCTCTACACTCAAGTTATCCAACGGCGTCATTCCGTCTCATTCAAACCAAAAGAAATTCTGCCTCAGTCCAGTGATTATTCACAATACTTGAGCAGTCAGTCAGCTGGCACTTATATCCGTGGTTGTGAAACACAAACATACCTCAGTCTCCAACCGGCGTCCGTGGTGTTGCAGTTGATAAAGAACTGAGGGCGACTCCCGTCGCGGCAGTGAATGAAGCTCAGCCGGCCATTGTTTTAAGACCTATTGATGCTGACAAGGTTATGAATAACCGGTACGGTGGTACTCGTAAGTCTGGCGGATTCTGGTGGTTGGGTTGCCCGTGTGTGATGTGGATATAGAAGTAATTAATGAGAGTGAGTGATGATAATTCTCTATGATCAGCTCTACACCTCTTGGCGGCCGTTGCATAACGTCCAGTGGTTATGACTTAATCCGTTGCTGCAAGGGCCGCGATTGTTACGATAGTATACCGACGGGTCATGAGTTTAATTTTAGAGGAACATGAGACTTGTATGGTTTGTGGCGGAGTTAGATATTCTGCGATGAGGAAGGAGTTTCCCCTCCTTGGAATCCGAAGAAAGTTAGAGGTGTGTTTGATGCAGAGGTGTTAATAACGATAAAGGGAATGTACTTTCTCCACTTACGTCCAAGACCTACAGTTGTTTCCGGTCCGTCAGTCCGTCCACCTAGTTAACTTTTCGGGCCGTCTTCGTGGTTCTCCGGGTGTGAAGTATTCAACCGTTCCTCCGACGATTCAACCGTCGGGTCGCAATCGTGGTTCTTCGAATAGAGATTATTCAACCACGTCTCCATGGTCAACCGGCGGGTCGTCACCGATCTTCTCCAGCGGTTATTCTCCGTCTATTACCAATCAAGTCTAGCGACTAGCGTCGTCGTGTATCCAGAAAGAGTTCTTCTCCCTCCGTACACTCATATGGTACTAAAGGATAAAGTCGTTTTACTGATATTCTGGACGTCGCTCGTCTTCCAGGGGTCGCAGTCCGCTACGCAAGGTTCCAGTGATAGTCACCATAGACGGCGATCTACGGAGAGAAGTGTTGGAATTTAGAAACATGCTAAACATAGAAAGTCTTCTTCGAGTGACATTCCAGTCATCGCAGCAGACGTTCTCCGGACAGGGACAGCTCTAAAATTAAAAAATTTCTCCTCTACGCCTAGAAAGTCTCATAAAAGTAGTAAGAGAGAAGAAATTCATGGATTATCCTTCGCCAATGACTATCGAAGATCTAGAGGCTCTCCTTGAGGTACTTCTTAAACGCCAAGGATCCAAGTTCTATGATCGGAAGAATTCTTTGGGTTAACATAGTGGAGGATTCTTCTCATAAGACCATTAGACCCCGATCTGATTATGTAGAGAAGGAAGAGGTGGCTTCTCCTCAACGTTTTAAACTTAGACAGAAACGTTCTTCTGGTAACGATGACATTGCCTCTTTTTGTGATTCTTTGAGTAAAAGATCTAAGTTGGATGATGTTAGTCATTTAATCGATATTCAAGGCCTTAAGATGTTGAGATTACTCCAAGTCTAGTAGAGTTAAGAAGTCCATTAACCGGTGATAAAAGAACGTCTGCTTCACACCATGGTTTGTACTGAATCCTGAAGTTGTTACGAATTAGATTATATTGATAGGGTCTTATCAGCTCGTGACTTTACAAAGTGATACACACGTAAACAATGAACCTACCCGATGGCAGCTTCCTTTCTAGTAATACAGTGCAAGTCGGGATCATGAGGCTACTCAACCAGACCGGCTTGATGCTAATCCACCACTCATTGCACATCCTTCCTAGAAGGCACTTCCAGTCAAGAGCGCACTGGTGATAGCTTGGGTAAAGACTCTGATTTGATTGAGGATACATAAATTGCGAGAGATTTCCCAGATTTTGGAGCTCCTTTTCCGATGTCGACCTCTTTCCTGACGGAGACGTTGAAGACCTACAGCACCTATCTCCCAGTTGCTGCGCCTTTCTGGCGGCGGTTTTGTTTAATCGAGGTTTGAAATGTGATTATGCTATTTCTCAAGATTCTAAGTCTTCGGACCTTGGTTTGCTGCTAAGCATTGTAAAAAGCAGGTGGTGAAACCTATCATTCCTGTACAGACGATTTAAGAAGACTATTGATAAGGTCAGAAGTCTATATGACTGTATCAGAAGAAGACTCCCCATCTCAGATGGATCCGAGTCTTCCCTAGCAGGGTGAGAAGATAAAGAATTCTTCACAGTTCCTTTGGTTCCCAGATCATGCTGGGATAAGATGAAAATCTGATGAGAAGACTTAGGCAAGCCAAGACCCCATGTCCACCAGCAGGTGTGAAGTGGTTCGTCTAAGAAACATAAGAACCGTCCAGAGAGTGGACTTCTTGGACATGGAGGGCAATGATGTGATTGCTTTCGCCATTTGGAACAGATTGCCAGTGATGGTATGAGAACTTCGAATATAGCCTTGTTGTCTCTTAGCCACCTTATAAATGGGTAATTGAAGTGAAGTTGAGCTGTATAATGAAGCTATTGAGAGATGCCTTTATACTTATGAGAGTCCTGCATCACCGTTTCTGCAGAGCCTTTTTACTAAGATTGATTACCAATTAGTGGCTCTGAGAAGACAGAATGCTGTGACGCTTTTAAAGCCAAAGAAGTTCTCCTGAATTCCTAGAGGAAAGATCTTGTTGGAGGGCAGTGTCTAGCTTAGCCTCTTCAAGAGAAGAGCGAGTTAAAGTTGCGATCACGCTGCCAAAAAGTCTAATGGTAATAAGACTAGAGGGTCTCCAGGAAAGCCGTCTAGATACAGACCTTATGATTGTGGTACCGCAGAAGGATTCCGCTGTCCAGCTATTACTCCGCCAACAGAGGGAACAAAGGCTCTTCGGAATCGGGCTAACGGATCTTAGGACAGCAAATCCAACTATATAGGCTCTAGACAGTCAGAAGTTCTTCTTTCATACTCCAGACGTAGAGGCACCAAATGTGGAGCGAGTAGGGGAGGAAGGTACATTTGACTCCTACCAAACCCTATGAAGCCAGGGGGGGGGGGGGTCTAAAGCTATTCCTCCCGGCGTGGCGTTCGATAACCTAGCATCAATGGGGTTCTTCAGACAATGCGAGGGTTACCATTGGGGTTTTTACCGCTCGTCCGCGATGAAAGTAAGAATTTGCACTACGCCTATGCCAAAAGAGACATTAAAGGCTATTGATTTTGAAGAACGAAGGAAGGAGTGTGAGGGAAAATGCAATTTTGCGCTAAAAAAAAAGACCTATGGAAGGCTTATATTCGATTTTCTTCCTGGCTACGAAGAAAACAGGAGACCACAGACCTATCATAAATCTTACGCCCTATTGAACAGATAATATTCGGCGGAGGCATTTCAGAATGGAAACCCTCTCAGATTGTCATCAACGAGGTTGAGAAGGGTGGTTCGGCGCGACATTGGATTTAAAAGACGCCTACCTCCATTTTCCAGTTTTTCCTCATCATCAAAGAATGGTTCGCTTCAGATCGAACCCAACAGTCTTAAAAATTTCAAGTTCTGCCATTCGGACTTTCAACTGCCCCGTTACCTTTACAAGATTAGTGAAGACATGCAGACATCTGAGGAGGGTATCCAAATATTCGTCTATCGCGACGATTGGTGGTGGTAGCTCCAAGCAAATCAAGTTTGATAAGTCAATTAACATGGTTATGGAGTGAGTGAGTGAGTATTAAAGTTTACACGAACAAATCCTCAACACAATTTGTCATATTTTTTGTGGTCTATACATTTACAACATAAAAATATTTAAAAACATACACCACAATAAATAAGTACATTTTTAAAAGTTAAAAATATTTAAACAATCAGCCCTCTCAGGAAAATGTATCAACTGAAGAGGCCTAAATATCTTGAAAAAGTGTCCCCACCTGGGACCACTGTAATATTTTTCGAATAAGCGCAAATTCAACGCACTCAAGTAATACATGTTTCACAGAAAGAGAACAATCACAAGGAATACATCAGGGACTGGCTCACCTCTAAGCAAATGACTATGGGTCATAATAGTAGACCAATTTACATAGCGCTTAATACAATCTAGGCCCTTCGTCCAATCAAACTTGAACTACCCACAGTTCCAACAGTTGGTTGGAAGGCATGCATTTTATTAGGAAATGAATCTCACAGAACTTGCCCACAGATATTTCTGATATAGCTATTACCTGAAGCCTTAAATCTTAAAAGGGATCTCAGCGTTTGTTATATTTCATCTTAATAGCGTTCGCCAATCTCTTATCTGACACTTTCCTACGTCGAAAATAATTTCTTTCTAAATCTACCTCTATCAAAAGAAAATAACGCACAAAAAAAGCGGGGAAACGTAAATGGTGAACACACTGACGTGGCCTGAGCTGTACGACCTCGCACCACTTTATTCAATTCATCATGTCAAAGCATAATGGCACGTAACCAGCAAGTTCATTTTCACCTTCATCAAGTTCATTACAGTCCTCATAGTCCCGAAAAAACCTTGACAGTCATATATAAAACGACTCGGGCAATGGCGACAAATTTGAAAGCGGATTCCGTACTAGACTCAAACTACTCCGCTTAATCTCCAAAATGACAAAAAATTACAAGCCAGCGATTTGGAAATGACTAAATTTTGATATGGACTAAGGCTGCAAATACCTATTGCGTGCATTATCGGAGTTCCAGCGCCCTTGCCTCGAGATCAAGAAGTAAAGGCGCTTGAGCCCGGAAGGCTGCCGTTGCACCACCTGAACGGAAGCTATGAAGTCCGTACGTAGATACGTCTGGCACTACCGCGCGAAGGGCTGACAGAATGATTTCACGAGTTCTAGAATAACTGAGAGCATGTTTGGTGGGAACTAAACCTTTCTTAGACGAGGTAAACCTGCGTAGGACTGGCAAGTCCGATGGGTGCGGTCTCCAAAGTTTGAAATATGCTCCGCCATTGTCAATCCGGGCAAAAGTCCAGAATTGGAATCTAGCTAAAGTAATAACAGAACCTTTCCTGTGAACGGTCGTTCTGGCTGAGAAGGCTAATGTCCATGCGATCCAAGAAAAACGAACAATCATTGCGTCGTATTTCCCTTCAATCATCGAAGCGGAGGAAGCCGGCGTAGGAGATGAATGCAATGAACCGAATTCTTAAGTTCTCAAGATGGAAGAGAACCACAGTGATTTTGTCAGAAAACGCTGCCAGTTAATTTCCTTAAATCCTCGACACTATCGGTCCTGGGGCTTAGCGGAGCAGTGTTAAACGCTTAAACCCATTGTTATTAGAGCGGTTTTACAGAGGAACTGCCCGAAGGGTTGGAAAAGACCCCCCAGCGATGCATCCAGCTGATAGAAGAGACGGCAGCCATCGGCGGCGGATTTAGAACCAGCCATCTCGAGGTCTGGACAAATAAAGACGCGAGAGACAATGGAGACACGGGAAAGACGGATAAGTTCGAACTAGTGCCCAAGCAGACCACATATCTATTCAATGCAGCTTTTGTTAAGAAAACGAACGGTGAAGCAGCCCTGGAGGATGTTAAGCAGCCTTGGGAGGTGGTGACGGACACCAAATGTTAAGATGCGGATATACCAGGGAATCGACAAAACTCCTCCCAGAAATCTGTAAAATAATAAAAACAAACGAAAACGCAATTCTATTATATAGGAAAAAAGGCGCATTACACAGGAAAGCGCTAAAGCACAAACGTCAACAATCGCGAAACAAGGCAAACTTTTTTTTTTTTTTTTTTTTTTTTTTTTTTTTTTTTTTTAAAAAACTCTTCTTTTTTTTTTTTTTTTTTTTTTAAAAAAAACAAGACTATTTTCTTTATTAATATTATTATATATAAATATTTCTTATTATTAATTACATAATGAACAACCCGCGAAAAAAGGGGGGGGCCGGGTGGATGGGGAGAAAACGAGGGTAAAGGGTTTTGTCCAAGCTTTCAAACCGCGATGGACACTTAAAGGTGTATCAGACCCGCAATGCGAGCAGGCCAAAAAGCGAAATTACGCAAACTGATGATCAAATGGAGACGACACCTGCTCAATGACGCAAACACATTCGTTCGGATACCGATACCGACAAAAATAGCGAAAAAGAATGGCACAACCTTTCATGGCCTGAATACCAATGTGACTCGGAAATCCAGGCTAATAAATTTAATAACAAACGGCGGATTATTCAATTGAGACAATGAAGACTGCTTCAATCAGCTCAGCAATATAGGGCTGAGCATGCTCTCCCTTTTAAAGCCATAAGGGATGAGGATAGTTGAAATCAGTAAATAAATGTGACATGACTCTCATTGGAAAAATTTCCGAGCTAATTCTAGGCAACTTAGTGCGCTAATTCATCCAGTGAAAATGAAGCATTATCAGGTAACCTAAGCTGACGTTGATAACGCGATTCGTGAATTCTTTAAAACAGCTGCAGCAGCCTTTCCAAAAAACCTTAGACCCATCTGTATAAATAGCTCGATGCTGATGATATTTATGTCTAAGATCATCAATTTAGCTTGAAAGACAAAGGATCATCAGTTAACCCTTCTTATATGACATAAAGTTAGGTCAATTCAAGATTCAACATGTCAAGGAGACTAATAGGAAAATCAAAATGAAAGCAAATGTTCTCAGCATTTGGACATACACCTGAGAAAAACCCGCTTTTATACGGATTCCAAAAGATGGAATAGCATAGGTTAATAGATAGAAGTTGGTAAATTTAGGCGATAAGGTGCTATCATGTGTTGGGGATATCAGCATAACTTTTAAGTTTTGGCTATTGAAGAGCTAATTTTTCCCATCTAGATTGCTACTGGAAGGTTCATTAGCTTCGAAATATAAGCTTTGCATAGGAGAAGTACGAAAAGCACCCAAGGATAGTCAAAGACCTTGATTCTGAATAGGTTCAAGCTTTTCAAATATGACTTACAAGCAGAACTATAAACCAAGGCAACCATAATCCAATTTTGAGCTAACAAGTGATCTATAAAGGCGACGCAAAACTGAAGCGATCTGCACCCAGTCCATCTTAGAAACTAACTTTTTAAAAGATTTAAGACCTTTTTTGACATTCTTCCTCAAATAGTCAATATGAGCTTTTGAAGTTCAAATTTATGTCAAATATTAAGCCTAAGAATTTAGTTTGTGAAACGACAGGAATAGGAGAACCATCAATTTTAGTCTGGGTCAAGGTGAAGACGTCCTTTGTGCAAAAATGCATACAAACAGTTTAGTTTTAGAGACGGAAAAACATTTAATCTGGCCCCAACGTTGAATCTTATTCAGGCAAGTTTGCATTTTCTTTCTATAGAAGGCATATTTGATGAAGACTAGGAATAGAGAAATCATCTACAAAACAGGGACTCTCCATTCTACCTTGACCACTTGGCCAATAATATTAATTTTCAAAGAAATAGAGTAACAGAGAGAATACTACCCGTGGAACACCCATCTCTTGATTAGGAATTTCTGATAGACTGTCCCAAACGAACCCTAAAAAAACAAGATCTGTCTCAAAAAATTCTTAATAAACAAGCCATTTACCTCTAGTCCTACATTATGCAAATCCTTCAAAAAACTACTTTCCATGTAGTATCATAGGCTCTCTAGATCAAAGAATACCGAAACAACATGATGTCCTCTAAAAAAACCATCACGAATAAAAGTTCAAGAAGAACAAGTTGGTCAATAGTACTACGGCCCTGCCGGAAAGCACTTTGACACTTAGATATTAGTCCATACTTTCCAAGAAACCAAAAACAAGACGCGCATCCTTTCCATGGTCGTTATAACACGCTGTAAGGAGATGGACGATAATTTGTTGCCTTGGTGGCATCTTTCCCTGGCTTCGGAACAGGAATGATTATAGCTTCACGCCATACATTGGGAACATCCCAGACTCGCATATATTATTGAAAATATTAAGCAATACAAGAAGGGCTTCTTGTGGAAGATGCTTAAGAAATTTATAATGGATTTCATCTGATCCAGTAGCGTATATGACAGTTACTAAGAGAGTCATAAGGGAACAAAACCTAAATATGCGTCGCATCTGTTTATATACATATATGACCCGTTCAAATAGAAGTACTTTCAGTCTCTCAAAAACTAATCCTCTAAAAATCAAAGTATTAATTCAATGTTTCATAGGTTGAATCCATTTTGACTTTCGATGACGTAGCATGTGCCCACCAAAGAGTGCCGCCAAAACAATCATGCAGGGTCCTACATACGAATAAATAAACGTCAACACATATAAGTGATGAATGGCGGCTATTCAAAATATTCCACGTGCATTTCATCGGCAGGGAAGCAATTGTTAAAGACAGATGCACATTGCAATTGGTGGTATGAACGCATATCTTATCGCGATTAGAAAGTCCGTCAAATAGCACTCATCTACTTTCGTGAAAAGTGAATGGTTCATGAATGGCAAAAATACGTTTTCACCAGTTTTTTTTTGCTATACACAGTATAGAACTTACTCGGGCACTGGGTTCATAGAAATTAATCGTGGTTTTTGCATATGCATAATGCTTGTCCATATACTAATCACTGTGTGACATAACTAAGCTAAAAACGAAGTCCTTCATATAAAAAATTACAACTTTGTTATAAAATTCCGGATCCGGAAATTTCGTTATACACTGTATCCTATGGCACTGTTACACTATGCATAAATACTTACTGCATGAAAACTACAAATCCGATTCATCTGTAACTTTCGAATTAAGCATTTTAGGTGACTATCTTTAGTTCTAGATGACTAATTTTAATTACTGCACAAAAATTATATATTTCAACATCTCTGAATCAGCCTTTAATGTTACAAGTGCCATACACTTGTTCATTGGATCCTATAGTATATAGTAACTCCATAGTTTGATAATATAGGGTTGAATAGATAATTATCATTTATGGCGACGCCATCTTGGATTTCTCAAAACGCCCAAGGATGCCCAGGTGGCACCCGGCAGATCCTTATTCTACACACCGTAATCTATTATTTTCAGCAAAAAAATGTGTATATACTCAACTGTGCGGTCACATGAACGTTCTCTGACTAAGAGTAATCCCTATGTGCCTTCTGCAATTCTTGCAGACGACACAAAATGTGAGGTTTTAAGCTTTGTTTGAAAACTAACTGATGGCGATGATCTAATAATGGCAGGTACCTGGTTCCAAAGAGATGGCCCATGCACTCCAAATGATTCGTCACCAATTCATTTGAACCCACATAGGGACAAAAAGCCGAAGTAGACATGTCAGGCCCGTCGATATGGGGGGGGGGGTGGGGGTTGGGGGTGACACACGGCCCCACCCCCAGCGATCTTCAAAAAGAGAAGAAAAAGAGAGGAAAAAAGAGAAAAAGAGAAGGCAGAGAGAAAGAAAGAAAGAAACAAAAAGAAAACGGCATCAGAAGCATAAGATTGAACTCCAGACTTAGCATAAATCCAAATATCACAAATATTTAAAATGGATTAAGTGCCAACAGTATACTTGTGATCGAAATGGGTAAAATAAATTTAAGAAACCACTTGCATGGGCAAACGGGAAGGTAGCCATGGGTCATTCCCCCTAGTTTGGTATACCAATGTTTGGGGAATTTTCAGTCGGGAAGCTGAAATGGTCAAGAAATATTTGGTAGGGATCGGTTCCCTAGCCACTGGCACCATAAACTTATAGGTGTACTGAACGTCAGTTGGGTTAAGTGCCCATTCTTTCATTTGAATTAATTACTACCCTTCAAAAATACCCTTCTTAAAGTGACATGAGATTTCCAGAAAGAAGCGCCCCCAATTTTTCTCGAACCTAGGTTTTTACATATTTGGAATGCTTTCCAATGTATTAGATCACACCTGAAGTGAATAAGCCGAATACGCCGTCTTTATGTAATAAGATGATGATTTAGTAGTTTCTGTCGTGCACGACAGAAAGTCAAAGCATGGTTTTCTATGGGGAACGATTACGATAGCAGGCAAGTTCAAAATAAGGTTTGCGGTTTTCTTTTGCACCTGTTTGTCCAATAAACCTTCCAAACGTTCTCGGTAGGTGGTCTTCAACCGATCCAGTGAAATTTGAGAGAAATTCATATCCTAAAAAAATCTCCTCCTGTCACTTTAATATCTAAAATCCAAGAGCTTCCTCCAGCAGGGGCCCTCTTGCACCCCACCCATTAAAGACATTGGCGCTCGCTGTGTGTAGTTCCCCTCGGTCTTTTCTTTGACTTGATTACTATTTACCCCTAAAAAACGGCAATCTTGACGGTTCTGAATAGCTCAAATGCAAGAGCTTCCGGGGGCTTTGCAACCGGACCCCGGCAGGGCTCTGCTCCTACACCCACCCGTTAGAGACATTGGTGCTCGCCATGTGTATATTTTCCCTCGCAGTAGAAGCTTAGGCATATAGGCCCTATACTGCCTGTTTCAGTGAGCAAAGTTCGAAACCAGTCTTTTCTTTGAATTGATTACTATTTACCACTTAAAAAGTGGCCATCTTGAAGGTTCTGAATAGCTCCAATCCAAGAGCTCCTGGGGGCTCCGCCCCTGGACCCCCGGCGGCTCTGCCTCTGCATCCCACCAGGGGCACCTAATCGGGCCCCTGGACTCCGCCCGTTTAAGGGTTTCCAGTTTGCGCCCTTGTGTCAAGGCACTTACGGTGTGCAGATTGGTTCGAACGATAAACAAGAAATGGTCAAGGGCATCTACATAGGAAGGTATTTAATGGCCCTTAAGTGGGCCCCCGAACGGCATGCCATTAGTAGCATTGTTTTACACGCTTACTGCGCTTCCAAGGATTCTTCAGTTTCCACCCTCCCCCCAAAATGTCTAGCGAAGGCCCTGAGTGGCATCCAGAAACGAGCGTAGACCTTCCCCGTGTGGTGCATAGGTGGTAAAACACTCAGATCACTTTGGGATTTGTATATGAAGCGGTGATATGCAAAGGGCTTACATCCATTTTTGCACTTTTGAGAAAAAGAGGAAAAACTGATATGGTGTCAGTAAGGTGTTATCATGATTGAATATTAAGTTTATTTTTTAGAACCAGTGTAAGACAATATAAAAAAGGTAAGATCGTTCAAATGTCATCTTTATTTTTTCTTAATTATTAATTAATATTAATTGAAAAAGTGGATGTAAGCCCTTTTGCAAAACAACTATTTGACCCCTTTTCTAAAAACCACCTTTATGATTAAAAATGATTCAATCTTTTGTCACTGCATTATTCACCTTGACTAATGTTTTTAATATCAAAAAGAATTAATTGAATATCTCATTTATTTTTTAAATTATGGACATTTAATTAAATTGGTCAAAATGCCATTTTCTGTCATTTTTAAAGTTTTTCTGTGAAACCAGCATCCTTTGTTAATAAAATTTAATGTTTTTTAACATTTTATAGTGACTTTAAAAACAGGGTATTTTGGTTTTAAAAGTTAAGGAACATTAAAGGCTACCATAAAACATCAAAAAAAAGGAAAACAAAAATATTTTTCTGAGATTTTATAGCCTTTTCCAGTCAAAATTTCCGGAAATTCCCGAAGATTCCCGAAAGGTAAAAATTACGATATCGCAGGAAAGGAAGGAGGTATGAATGTCAAACAGCAGCAAAATGTGTGTTTTTATTGGCATTATAACGTAATACTAATAACTCAATTTCGGTAAAAATGGAATTTTAAACGGAATACGTTTATGGCAACCAGTGCAAAGATGTTAACAGAGGTGAAGATAACACATATATTTGTACATCATCCGCGTACATATGGTAGTTTAGACCATGTAAACGTATTGTTGAACAGACGTATTTAGAATATATTGTAAAACCTCTAGGACCAATTATTGATCATTGTGGTAAGCCACATTGAAGAAAGAAAATGTTTGACATATTACTACCAACGGACACTCTAAAGTGGCGACCAGTTATGTATATATGAACAAAACCACTGGAGGGCTGTGCCTTTGATACCAAAGTCATGCTCCAAACTTGGCAACAGGATGTCATGGTGATCTTTTTTCAGAATTGGTGTCACGATGGCCTATTTTATTTCCTGTGGAAATACACCAGTAGCAAGAGATATATTACAATAGAAGTAATAATCAGCAAAGCAACATGGAGATTATCTATCAATAAATTGGCAGTCAATCTTCCAAGTGTTGTTACTGTACTTACCATGATGATATGCTCCACTTCATTCTGGTGCAATTTTTTAAACTGCTCAAGTCCTTCTGAATCACACCATTTTGTAATACATTATCAGAAGACGGGCTGTTATCCGATTCACTCTTTAGATAAAATCCATATTTTATCAACAAAAAAAATTACAAACTCATCACATAGCACATCAGGATTATACAAACTTGGGAGATTTTTTTTTTTTTCATTTTGGTTTAACAGTTCATTGATAGTATGGAAGGTATCTTCCCTTGAATTGAGTAAATGTCCTTATAAAACTGCATTTTTGAGTCTTCAAGCAGTTTATTGAACAAAATATCATGACCAACCTCAAATTTTGATTTACACCACTTTCCAGCTGACGCTGTTTTCCATTTCTCTGACCTTAGTTCTTCATTATACCAAGGAGGCACAATACAACACGCGAACGAGGGAGCATGTTTATCAAAATTCAACTACATTGATTGAAGCATGGTTACACAACTTTACGAGATCATCAACCCTCAATTTGCCAGGCACTGAGTTGTTCGTTGCCAGTTCATTTTTAATTTTTTGAAAGCAGCAGAATCAATTTTTGTAAGATTTCTTACATTGCATGAAACCTTTGGCGGTTTTCTCTCAGTCTGCTGAACGTGACTGCTGCTATCATGTAGTGGTCTGAGCCATAGCGCATACCGACATCAAACAACCTGACCAAATCATAATATCAAACGAGTGATGATCAAATCAGGGTGTTTCTAGTAGATCTGTCAATATGATTTTGGAGAAAAAAGGATTTAGAATTGTCATAAATCTAAGAACTTCGGATTTCTGTCGCTCGTTCAATGATGGAAAATTCAAAATTCCCTAACTTGATAAGCTTACCCGGACAGAGAACCTTGTGCACAATTAATCAAACTCCATCCATAACCCATACGGGAGAACCCATTGACCTTGTGGTGGGGTCTATATATGATAATATAATGTGCACCATTGTTCGGATCCAAAAAAAGCTGGCATGTTCAAAGTTCACAGTAGTTAACTTCAGTGGATATAGTCCGAATAAGTTGTGATTTAAGTGACAGTTGGAAATTTTTTGAGGATATAAAATTTCTCTCAATTGCATTGGATCATTCGTAGACCAATCTCCAAGAACGTTTCTAAGTGTATGGACAAACAAGACAAAAGAAACGGCAAAACCTTGTTTTGAACTTGTCGGCTATAGTAATCATCCCTATAGAAAACCATGCTTTGGAATTTTCTTCGTGCACGATCGACATAGTCAACCAGAGTTGTGGTCTATTGCTGATTAATCCTGGGTTCCAGATAACAAGATTGAGTAATGGCTGACTCGTGGAACTGGGGGGGGGTGGGGGGTACGAAGTACCATGGAGGAACTTTTGGTCTTCGTTATGTTGCCCATGTGCAATTAAAACCGTGAGTGATCTAGTATTTTCATTTTTCATCTTCGTTGGTACTGCTTTACACCAGGGGCATGCAAGTCTAAAATCCATGGTCAATCTTCTAATTCTTGAAGGTAATTTTGTCTAGTAGTTCAAGATGACAGGGTTGACCTTCAATGATACTAATATTCTGCAATACAATGACGTAGTGTTCCCCATCCCAAACAACCAATTACATCATCATGCATAAACATAACCTACGCTTTCCCATTGGATCTCACATAAATTACATCGATCTGTATTGCATCATCTCAAATCAATAACATCATGGAAACACCTATTTTGCAATACTGTTTTGCAAACCCACCGCATGGAAAACCCCGGGCTAATTATAGTACTGAGCTCATTCTCTGACTTGCCAACAACCTCTGGCATGATCTCAATATACACTATGGAATTCCCTTTTTCTTGCATTTCTCAAGTAAATAGAGAAATAAAATATTTTTTAATCACAAAATGAGGATACTATAACACTAAAAACATGTACATTGGAACGTCAAATATTTACACTAAAAAGTGATCTTTTCAATTTTCAAGGTTTTATACTAATTCTCCACATATTTTGAACACAGATCTCTAAGGAACTTGACAAGGCCAGGCTGGGGTGAGTACTTGATAAAACATGCACTTCATTCATGTACATTATCATGAAAAAAAAAAACATTGTAAACATCAGTCACAAAATTTCCCCAGGGTAAAAAACCGGGTAACCTGAATCCTGATTAGCTTAAATTGATTAGCAGCGATTTGATTAATCCGAAACACGGAAAAAAACATCAAAATTAATTATTTTTATGTTTTGTTACTGCCATGGAAATGCGAACCATAACCTGCAAGTGTGTTGGCTTGAAATCGTGTGTAATTAAAGACAAGGCCAGTACTTTTTATCGGATCCTGGAATTTCGAATCGTGCGTATCAAAATTCCGACTTGAGATCAAAAAAGCCTTCCGCTGTATATCCATATTTTCAGCGTGATACTGGCACCATGGACCCTTTACAGTTTGACCTCAAACACAAAACATTATTGATCTTCGGTTATTTTGTACTGGTGTAAACCGCAAACAACTGTTTAGTGCAGATTGTGAGATGCCGTCGCTGTATTCTATTGCGGAGACGGTTTTTGACAAATATCCCTCAAATCCTTCAGTTTTTTTTCACTATTTGGGTGGGTTTTTTTTCAACATTAAAGCAGTTACATGTTGTACACACTTATCCCCGGGATTTTATAAGTTAAAAAAATCAAATGCATTTCCACATTTTTTAATAACTTCTCTCGCATTATCGCTTCTAATCCCTTTAAAATTGACTCATCCTGCCCCTATATGGAAAAGCAATCACCGCCACTCCCCCACCCTGGAAGAAAAATAATAAAACAATTCTTGAAATACACAAAACCGTGCAATTGAGGCAGTCTAACCATCAGGCAGCCACACCTAGCTAGATCACAAACAGCTGGTGTTTGGACTCTAAAATAACAGCTAGCTGTGATGGCAAGCCATTTGGTAAAACATAGTGTTGTTTCTGTAGTTTACTGTTTGCCGATTTGAACAAAGCTAATCTCTAGGTTAAACATCACAGTGCCCATGAATTCAAATAGCTTTGTTGAAGTTGAAGAGGAGTTGAAATCGTGAAAATTAGGCCAAACCTTTGCTGTGTCAACTGCAATATGAAGTCCACCCCTCCCCCACCGCGCGATTTTAATTTTTAACTAAATCTCAATTGCATTCTAAAACTTCTTGCCTTAATTCCTCTACAGGAATGTGAGCACCAGTGCAGTTTTTTGTGGACTATGAAAAGGAGTTGGCACTATCTTGTAGATGTGGATGGCAACTGCATGCGGATGAACTCACACAAATTTCTTCAGACAGCTTTGGGTGAGTACATGCCTTTCCATCATCTAAAGTGTGCTTCATGTAAGTGCCCCAGGCAGTTTGTTTCTTTGTACAATTTAGTAGCTTACAATTGTCCAAATTTGTTGCAGTATGTTGTATGTTCCCATATTTCTTTTATGTTTCTTTTTTTGTGAAGATTAAAGTGCCATCAGATAACAGTATTTAAATTATTTTCTGTTGTTTTTTTCTTTAATACCAGTCTTAGATTAATGTAATTACTATATGGTACTTGCATTAAAAAATAACCTGGGTGAAAATCTATTGATTAGAGATGTTGACCCTTGTGCCTATAGTGCAATAAATTGCAATGGCAACACTTTCATATCAGGTGTTGCTTACTTCTTGGCCTATAAATCATGCACCAGGACCCCATATAAGGGCCATTCTTCGAGATGTTTCACACATGTGACCGATCTTTATTTGCCTCCCATTGACAAGGCAAATTATCTAGCAAAAGTGTAAACAATTTTTGGTTAGATTTTGTCCAAACCTAACCAAAAATAATGTTTCCACTTTTCTAGGTTTGGTGTTTTGTAATGAGAGGCATGTAAAGTTTGGTCATGTGTGTGACATCCCGAAGAATAGCCCATAATCAGTGAACTAAATATCACACTGCAGCTATTCACTATTTTCTATATCAAACCCTGACTCAAATGTTTTAATGCATTCAGTCTAACACTCAAAAATGTAATAACATTCTTTGTTGCCAAAGTGAGCACGAACCAATGACCTATGCATGGCTTATACACCATTGCCAATAGACGCGCGCCATGCAATCATGATCTAAGCCATAAGCACGTTCAGTCTTTTTATTTTACTTGAATAGAGACATCAGCAGAATAAAGCATACAAAAATCATGAATAGCTCAATAGTCAAAATTTGTTGTTCTGTACTTTTATTACAGTCAAAATTTCATTCTAGCTTGGCTTTGATAGAATTGTCAATCCATACAAATGCATAACATGGCGGGTACCAAGCTTATTGAGATATACAATGGTCAAACAACAGGTCTCCCAGAGTACTAACACTATTTTAACCCCCTTGGTGGCTTTAGCCAGGAGGGGATTCTTATCCACACTGGCAACTTTAGCGAGAAGAGGGATTTTTCAATCCCTTATGTCCCTGGAGGAAAATGACTACCAACCTGACCATCACAGCAAAACAGGGAGGTAGTATTATGTCTGTTAGATCTAGGAGCATTCAAACACAAGGCAGTTGGTCTCTCTTGTGATTTTGAAAAGTGGTAAAAATGGATGTAGGATAATAGCAGTTCTTATTGTCAGTGTCTCCACACACTGCCTACATCCTTTATTAAATTTTGATAAACGTTTTGCAAAAGGAACCTTCTGGCACTACATGGGTGTGATACAACCGGGTAGGTAAAGGTCAAATATGTGGAAAAAATCTATTTTCATGTTTGATGCACTTAATCCCCTTGAATGTTGCCCCAAATCTCTTCAAAGGTGCAGTTTGCGATTCTAATAAACATTCTGCTTTATTTGTAGTGAAAAGGTGGAGTATTCACTTGAGTGGCTGATCACAATAGAATATCAATTTATTCTGTAAAAGGTTACCAAGGATTAGTCTGGAACAATGTTACCAGTTATGCTCCATGGCATAAGTGGTGGTGAAAATCTCATATAATCATGGCCTAGAGCAAACCTGCTGGACAACAATGCTATAATCCCTGAATGTATTCAATTCTGCTTATGTGTCTTCTGGTTAAATTTAACACCAAACTCCAGATCGTCATGCATACATAATTCAGTTTTAACATGCGCATGTTTATTATGCGGAAACGTAAGAGCTCGTAAGCACATTTTACATCCGTGTGCTTTACGTTTCACACTCAGATGCACGTTTTTGTGTCGCCTGCCCTAAGCGGAAGACACATAGGGGAAACTTGTCCCTGTTGTGGTTGTTGTCTGTTGTTGAGTCTGTTGTTGCAATGTTGTGTCTGTTGTGAAAAAGGGTTAAAAACATTTCCTTGTAATATCCTCATAATTTCATGGATTTAAACCAAACTTGCAACATAGGTGCACAACGTGGATCCCTCATTTGTTATGAGGTCAAAGGTCGCCAACCAAGGTCAAAGGTCATGTGAGGTCAAGTTGTACAAAATAGGCTGAAAATGTAAAATTGACCTCATTTGAAAAGTTGAAGTTCAATTGCAACCAAACTTGAATCTAGGGCAACATGGGATCCCTCATTTGTTTGAAATGAGTCAAGGTCACATCTCAAGGTCAAGGTCTATTAAAGTAGGCCTATCATTCCACTAACCGCCCGCAGGCGACACAAGCGTCTAGGACCGATGTTTTTTGTATTACTTTGTTATTGTTAACAACACCAGTTCCATCAGTTGAGGCTATCTTAGAAAATGTCTTAGAAGGCAGCTTATTAATGAAGTTGAAACAAAATTAAATAAGCCCATTGTTTTACACACTGTGTATGCATTCTAGTTACACAGAATGGAATACAAGTACACATAAACCAATGGGCACAGTAAGCTTGGTTTGTTTTGTTTCATGTGCTAAATATAATAAGCCCAAAAGAATTATCAATAGGTCACACTTCCACTGTTTAACAGAAGAAACTTAAGTATGTATTTATGATCTGAAAAGTCTATTACTCTGTCCAGCTCAGACGAGACAAAGTAACGAGCGGGAGTAACTCATAGTACCAACTTTCAGCTCGCAGGTAGGAAAAGCCCAAGTGCACTGCAACTGAAAGGCGGCACTGGATATATGTGTGCGTCGTCACTTCGTACACTAGACAAAGTATATATAGAGTTGTTAACATGATAATCTGTGAGTAATTATTACTACATGGCACTGACTGTCTGAATTGGATTGTTATTTCATTACAGGCTACAATCATCCTGCAATAATTGAAACCATTCAAAATCCAGCTAATTTGGTATGTAACACATCTTTTAGTAATAAGTACTTAAAGAATATATGAGGACATTACATGAATTGAGTTTCACATCATATAAGTATTAGGCCAACGAAACCTGTTTGCCTCACAAATTGCCCTTCCCCAAAATAGTTTCACAGTTGCTTGAGATTGTTTAAACATTTTTAAAATGTATAAATATAACCACACAAACAAGAATTACATGGTTTGTAATTAGATGTCCCCCACAACTGTGGTTTAATCACATTTTATTGAAAATGTGCAAATAAGCTCATTAATATTCATAACTTGTCCAAAAGGCAGTTAGCAGTTCATTGACTGTCGGTTTAGTCTATAGCCCATCTGTGGCATAACATAAGCCCACACAACACATTGTGTTGTGGGGCCAAAAACTATTCAAACTTCCTACTTACGTTAATATTAATTTTTAATATGATGCAACATTCCTAATTAAAAGAAAAAAATAACTGAATGCCCATAGCTATAAGCTGACCTTTTATTTGTGTATCCAAACAGTTTACCTATGCCACTTTGCAGTGTAGACCTGGTCTCTAATAAATTACCTTTTTAAGGTCATTTTTTAAAATTGTTTGTATAAAAATTTTGAGAACAAAACTATTAATTGTGAAATAATTTGTGTGTTTTAAGGTAAATATTTGCCTTTATTCATTTATCTCTACTGTAGAGTGTATTTGCCAACAGACCTGCACTTGGAGTCAAACCATCCGCTGACTATCCCTTCCGGCTTCAAAAAACTCTGCTGTCGGTATGGATTCAGTTCATTAAACAATTCTTCCTCTATCTTCCTATCTCTTATGTTAGGGGTAAATTGGCCTTTCTTATGCCACAAACACCCATCTCTACTTTGGTTTGAAGTGATTCTGATTTCTCTCTGAATAATCAAGTTAAAGAGACACTGGCACATTTGAAAAATAGTGCGCCCTCAAGATTTTTCAAAATCGATATTTTTGCATGGTTGTAAAGCGTTTATATACATTAGCCTCACCTGAAATGATTAAGACCAAATCAGAGTCCTTATGGGTAAACAGAACGATTTTATAATTAATGTCGCCGGTGACATTAATTCAGCAGACAACGGAAATGGCATTTACACATGAAAACGCAGGACGCCGGGATGCATGGTTTCGCCACGCATGCACCCTGTTTGACACGTCTGTGACCTCGTGTTTTAATATCAATGAGTATGAGTCGTATGAGATTCATGTATATGCACATGTTTTAATTAAAGTTTGAAAAACTTAAAAGTTACCTACATATGTCCGGGAGGTCTTTAACCTCTGTTAACGTCCCTATCTGTTTTTTGAGTATGTTATCTTTATGTGTAAAATGTATCTCTATTCTTCCAATGGCTTAGACTATCATTTGGGAGCAAATTGAAGAAATTTCATATTTTGTGAAAATGTGCCAGTGCCGCTTTAACTAAACTCTCAACCCCGCTCTCAACATCAACTCTTCTTGGTAGAAAAAGTAGAAAATGGAGTGTCTAAAATCCGAGGTTTAACTTTTACAAGTAGCAGTACAGCTACATTTACTGAGCTGTGTATACACTAGCTTCAGTCCTAGTGACATGTGACACGTACCTCCCACCTAGACTGACATATTCCAACATTTAAAGTGAATTCTTTAATTGGTCACAATGGGTATTTTGACTGGAAAGGCAAAAATATTTCAACTTTTGAGTAATTAACAGATGAGTTTTTAGTGTTATGGTGGCCATTTTGAATTTTTTGTGTCTCTTCGAAAATGCTCAAGGTTTTTCGTCTGGCACCCATTGGATTCAGATTCAGCAAGAAAAACTTGTCTAGAAATTGTTGAAAAAACATATATATGATATAAAAAGGTCACATGGTCTGCAGCCTGGACATCATATAAAAAGTAAGGGGGTGGACCTGTGTATACAAGAATGGAGTGCCCATCTCGCTTAGGCCAGACTCCACCATATAATGTGGAGTGCCCATCTCGCTTAGGCCAGACTCCACCATATAATGTGGAGTGCCCATCTCGCTTAGGCCAGACTCCACCATATAATGTGGAGTGGCCATCTCGCTTAGGCCAGACTCCACCATATAATGTTGCTGTATAGGAGGATAGCTACACCTACTGAACATAGCCCTTGGGCCATCGAGCCAAAAATGGGTGTTCACTACCTATAGAAGGGTACAAATTCTAACAATGTTTTTTTGAAAACTACATGGCTCTCTATGTATGAAATGCCATGCTTAGGTAAATTCTAAGGAAGTAGTCTTATCTCAGAATACAGTCGTTTTTTGAAGAGTGTTAAAATTCTCATATTTAATTGATATACACAATATGGATAACTATACACGGGATTTTGTCAATTGAATGACTTATACATTTGCTCGGGTAACTCAACTATCAGTGTTTTATTATTTTAATGGAATATGCTTTTATGAAACTAAATATTATTGGCTTCTTTGAAATTTGTCCGTTAAAAGCTTTTTATACATATCACGGTCACGCGGCACGGGAAAATATTTTTTTTTTTTGTTCTTCAAGAAAAAATAATTGTTTTTAATACAGGTTTTATTATAGAGACTCAAAATACCCACTTTTACAAGATACTTTCTTCATTTTTTCCCCAACTATGTTTTCCCCCCCACCCGGGTGCTAATTTTACTCACATGTTAATTTGAACTCAGTAAAGAAACTATCACAAGCAGCCACTTCACGCACAAAGCATATTTGTCAACCAACTTACAGATGCCTCAAAGCTCCACTCAAATATATGCACCCTTCATGTTTGTTTTTTTTAATTTAAACTCGTGTATTCCCCCGTGTGTGACCTTTGACCTTGTGTGTGATCCTTTGACCTCAGATTTTTTTTTTGCTCAAGTCAGTGGCCTTTGACCAACTTTGGTGGTCATAGTGTATTTCTAAGCAAATTGACGCTTTAAATGACCTTTGACCTTTTGGGTCCTCAAACACTGCTAACAAACGTCAGATCATCATCCCCAACTTCTGCTAAACTCTCGCCCCATATATCAAGCATAATTTCTCTTGCGTATGAGGACGCAGCTAAATATGTTGTTGTAGACTGTGAATCCATCTCACTGTTGTTGGTGGGGTGTTTGAGAGTCTATGTCAAACCCGGTGGACGAAGGTAGGGCCACTCCCATTGAGAATGCATTATCCGCAGTCTGTGATGAGAACCACCTGGGCAGGCTGGAGATTGTCGCAACCCCCATCGGTTGAATATGGCTGTTAAAGCGACCGACTCTTGTGCGATCCGGTTTAAAGGTGGACCCATTCAGCGTGGAAGATTGCTACCAGTGGTAGTTCTGTCATAGGTGTAATATTGAGTTGATCTGGTCTTGAAATGTCTAGCCAGGCAGTACTCCATGTCTGTAAGATGTTGAATGGGGAGCTTGAGAGTTTAACAGCGTGTCGACAGAACGGTCGACGAGAGCAAACAGCTCCGTCCTTCAGAGCTGGTGTGGATTCTTTGACAGTGTTATGCAGCAGGTGCTTTCCGGCAGAGCCGTATCACCAGTTTGTGCTGTGGAGTTCTCTATCCGAAGCACTGCGTGCATGCCTGAAAGCACTGGCAGAAATTCAGATGGAGTGGGACGATGGCAACCAGTAATGGTTTCTCAGGTCCTCGTTGATACTGTGCCGGCTTCTTTGTGTGAGAGCTGTTGCAACATGCTGGGGCGGCATATCATCAGCGCTGTAGACAGCTGTAGACACCAGAGCCAAGGTGGTGGATGTGCGCATAGTCGTTTGGGCTGGCGCCCCATTGAGGATCCCCAGCAATTTGCAACGGAGGTTATTCCTCGAGATTTCCCTTGGCACATGCGACTCGAGGTGCTGCCCGATAAGTCAGGCTTGCCGTCCAGCTTCACTCCCAGATAGTTGGTGTAGGATTTTAAAATGGCAAGAGGCGCTCCATTGAGGTCGATGAGCCTCTTTGGTGTATGTTTTGAGATGAAAGGCAGTGGCGGTGGTCTTGGCTTCGCTCAGCTTCAGTTTCCGGTCTTGATAATCTGAATAGGGTCCTATCTGCAGTAAGTGTCGTTTTCTACTTCTGTCCAGCGCTGTCCGAGTGAAGAAGGGCCAGATCGTCGGCGTAGCCATATTGTCTAGATGTTGTTTGACAGAGGTAAATCGCTGATATACAAGTTGAAACAGCAACGGGAAGCCATACACAGATCCTTGTGGTAATTCCGTTCCACAGACGCCGCAAGACGACTACTCTGCCCATCACCTGTCTGACACTAAAGCTCCTGTTTGCAACCATGTAATATGACTTGACAACGTTACATCTGGGATGGTCCTGAGAAGCTTGAGTGTCAATCCCTGTGCACCACGGTGTCGTTTGCTGCATAAGGTCCACCAAGATGACCCCTACCTTAACGCTTTTGCAAGCATAACGAAATCGCATTGTCGACGACAGACCTCGTAGAGAGATCTCATGCCGGGACGGTAACTCTATTTTGGAGGTGTACGCGTATGTAAGGCTGTAAAGACAACATTTTCACATGGCGTCACTCCAATCCCCCCATATATATTTTTTGTTTCTTCAAAATAACCACCCCACGACCCCATATTTTTGACAATCCTACCACTGGTCGCCCAAAGACCCCTATTGTGGGGGGAAACTTTGAAATTGTCACCCCAGAAACCTCTATTTGGTTTAGAAAATTTAGCAAAAATTAACCCGCAACGACTCCATATACATGTATGTGCGTGCTCCTGCCCATTTTAGTAAATAAGAAGAATTGGAAGCTCTCCTAATTACAAAATCTTGAAAATAGCATGTCAATTGGCACGCACCTTGCTTTAAAACCCCCCAAGACATTGACCTTAATAGGTACTATCTGTGGATTGGCTAATGTTAAAAATTTTAAAACATTAAACCATTAAATGTTTTGTATCATTTGTGAAAAGTAATGCACCCTCACAAAAATGCCTCTTTAAAGCTTTTCAATAGTCTCCAGTAATTCATTTAGGAAGTCGCTGATAGTGCCTTCAAGTACGTTATTTTCGAAGGAATTCTACCAACAATGTCCCAAATTGAAGTAGCGCATTAAAATACCTCACCCATCAAACTTACCAGGCCGTACGCAGGAGTATTCCACGAAAGGGGCGAAAGGTGCACTTTTTTGCCTGATTTGGTTTTGCTAAAAATATCCAAGGTTCGAGAAAACTTGACAAAATCCATTTTTGGCAATGAGAAAAGTCCAAAATAGGACCATGGGGGATTATTCCACTTTTCAAAAGAGTCCCACTTTTTTTAACCTCCCATGTACAGCCCGCTTACTGATTCACTTACCTGAAGCCGGTTTTTTATCATCGCTTCCATAAGGACAAAAACAAACCCATAAATAACAAAAGGGGACAAACACTATCTATCTGTAACAAGAACATCATTTGTGTTTAATTTAGTTAACAAAGTACCATGCTACAATTTCCTTCGGTTGGCATAGATCTTAAAGTCAACGTGGGTGGCCGGTGTTCTCTATCCCCAGGATGTCCTCCGCCATATCCCAAAAGCTATTTATAACGGTGTCACATATTAAATCCTAATTTGATGAAAATTACAAATACTGGACTAGAACAATTTTTACCACTTCTGATTTACCTTTGCCCTATTTTTTGCTGTATCCCCCCTAAACTAAAGTCCACAGAAATTGACTGTCACTTTTTAAAATCTCCTTTGGATCTATCAGCAAGTTGTAATGTGGTTTCAAATTTACATTGTAGCATTTTTCAATGTTTCGAGTTAAGCCCCTATATGACCACCCGATGACCTTTACTGCCCCATCGCTGGACATAGCTACTCATCCGAATATTCTAGCATGCCTTTTGGTATAACCCCATGGGTCCTATACACTGGTAACAAAATCATTTGTACCCTTCTTAGGTATAGTGAAAACCCTTCCTTCTGGCCATGGACTAACAGGAGGCCTGTTACCTTCCACACGGTATGCTGGTACCCATTGATACACCTGCACTGGCATACCGGGGGGGGGGGGGGGGGGGCTTTGTGGGCTAAAGCCCCCCTCAAAGTTCTCAAGAAAAAAGAGGAAGGAAGAAAGAGGAAGGGAGAAAGAAAAAAGAGGAAAAGAGAAGGAGAAAAGAAGAAGAAAAAGAAGAGGAACATGGTACATTTATTTGATTTTTTTCATGCAAATGCGGATCAAAAAGTGTCGGAAGAAGTACGCAAGCAAAGGCGTTTTCAGGTCTTGAAAACCCTAAAACCTCAGGAGCTTCCAGGGGCTCTGCCCCCTGGATCCCCGCCGGTCCCTTGCCCCTGGACCCCACCAGGGGCCCTAAGGCGGGCCCCTGGACCCCACCCGTTAGTCGCTCCACTCGCAAAGGCTCGCTTCGCTCTCATGGTTCAAACATCTTTAGTCCAGCCCCCCTCAATAAAATTTCCTGGGCACGCCTATGACCTGGGTAGCAAGCAAGGATGCAACAGTGGGACTTGGACTCACAACCTAGACCTTTGACGTGTGGGTCGGGCACTTTATCCATTGGACCACAAGTGCCCATGTACTTGTTCACGTTATATGCAATACCGAGAGTCCATAATGGGACCTAAAAATTCGTCTTAAGCCAAAAAACTTCCAATATTTGTTTTCAGGAACCAAAATGGCCACAAAATTCACTTGTTTTGAAAGGGATCTGAAAAAAAAACATTCATATGCCTACTACTAATGTTACTCAAGTTGAAATGGATCAATATTTGGATCATCAAGTACCTCATCAGCACTTACTCTAAGCTTACTGCTAGCTAGTTTTTACAACAAGTAACAGTAAAACTTGTGCTAGCCTTGTGTGCTATTGGTGGGGTTTCATACTTTTGGAATGTTTCAAATCACAAAAAAATACATTTTAAGTACAGATTTGGTTTGTACTTACATGTACTTGAATGATACTGTGAAATGTACTTAAATTGTACTTGCCACAAGTATACTTGAAATAAACTTGTCAAAGTACATTGCAAGTAATGTACTTGAAATTGCAAGTAATGTACTTGAAATTAAAGGGATTAGCAGCGATATTGTGAAAGAATCGAAAAATGTGGAAATGCATTTGTTTTACTTATAAATCAGAGATAAGTGTGTACAATTCCATATAACTGTTTTAAAGGTGCAACGAGAGATTTCAAATAACAGGTGTCCCGAAAAAATGTGAAAATTCTGATTGTGACACTGGTGTAAAGCTTTATATCAAAAATATCCCTATCTGTAAGGATTAAGCTGATAACTGTTTCTTTGATACAAAAATAGTGAAATTTCTAGCCTATGCTTTCTATTGAAATTTAAGCATATACAAATCACCATTTTTTTTCATTTTGAGTTATTTCTGTAACCAAATAAAAGGTAGGGCATCTATTGAGCATCTAATCTGTATGAAATCACATATCACAGAAAATATGGATGACTTGAAATATCTTGTTGCACCTTTAATGTAGAAATAAACCACCAAAATAGTGAAAAAAATGAAGTATTTGAGGAAATTTGTCCATAAAATACCGTCTCCCATAAATAGACATACAGCAATGACGTCTCAAAATCTACCTTAAACAGCTGATTGTGGTTTGCACTAGTACAGAATAAACAAAGATCAATAATATTTGTGTTTGAGGTCAAACTGTATTGATCATGATGCACGATATCACGCTTAAAATCTGGGATATTCACCGGGAAAGGATTTTTTGACCTCAAGTCGGAATTTTGATACGCACATATAGAAATTAAAGAATCAGATAAAAAGTACTGCCTTGTCTTTAATACACGGATTTCAAGCCAACCACTTGCAGGTTATGTTTGCATATCCATGCCAGTAACAAACATACAAAAATATCAATTTTGATGATTTTTTCGATGTTTTGGATTAGCAAATCGCTGCTAATCCCATTAATTTGTATTTTAACTGTGCTCCTAATCTTGTAGCGAAGTACATATAAGTGCTGTACTTATATACTTGTTTTCTACTGGGATGAATCATGTTAAAATGACCCAACTTAATTTGCTTACTTCTGTCTGGTGTTATATGTTTGTGTCTTTATAGGTTGCACCAGCAGGACTCTCTCAAGTACAAACCATGATGTGTGGTGCCTGTTCCAATGAAAATGCCAATGAAGCAGGCCTACATGTGGTATAGGGTAAGACATATTTATGATTCTAAAAGCGGCACAATATCACTAAAAGATCACATTAGGTAATAACTCAATGTTATCAGCATCACAGCACTCTGCTATGCATGACATGCCTAGTGCTATAAGTGCCCCAGAGGGGTACTTATATAATATTGGATGGCTTTGAGGGTGATATGAGAATATACCGCATGAGTCATGAAAATATCAAGCCGAAGGCGAGTTCAATACTTTCTTGACAAGTGCGGTATATTCTCATATCACCCGAAAAAAGCCATCCAATATTATTATTGTTATATAATATGAAGCTGACTGTAAAATGCAACACAATTTGCGAAGTGGGATATGGTAGTCACTTTCATGACTTTGCCATGGCCTATGAATTCTGTTACCCTGGCTGGCAGACTTACTCAAAGCAAGCTTTGATGGCTAAGTCTTGTCTAAGTTGTGACACTGTCACTGACACTAGCTGAGTTGTTTTTCGCCAAGGTACAATCTGGTGTGCTATGTCCCGTGGTCCCTATATCTCTCTGTTTTGTGTAGGAGTCTTCTTCCTCATGTATACCACAACTGTGGGTTTTTGTCATCGTGTGTACGCGGCATTTTCAATGGTTACCGCTCTGAATATGATGCCCCGCTAGCTAGGGAGTACGGAGTACCAATGCAACAAGCAAGCATGAGCATTATGTAAACTCATATAAAGTTCTAGACTGCTTATAAAGGAGTGCACGTGATTATTAGTGCAAAAGCTTTTGCCCCCCCCCCCCCATTTTTTTCTTGCCCCCCCCCCTAGTTTGGGCACACTCTGGTCACGAAAGAACAAAAATGGAGGATTTTTGCAAAATCAGCGATTTGTGGCCAAAATCACAACTTTGGTTTGTAATTTTAAAAATCAGCAATTTGGGGGCAACACAAAAATGGTTAAATTTTTTTTTTAGATTTTAAACATTCTCAAAGTATTGATACTCGCCCCCCCCCCCCCAGGAATTTCACTTTTGCCCCCCCCACACAAAAACATTTCACTTTTTCCCCCCTGTTTGCACCCCAGAAAGAAAAGGTCTGGCGCCGCCACTGTCAAAAAGGGGGTTCATTCAATACTACCCTGATGCCTACTCACATATGGAGTGCCCCAACGGGCCCCTTATGTATAAGAAGTGTATTAAGTGCATTAAATTTAGTTTTAAATTAGACAATAAAAGATGTGACTCAAAATCACCATAGAGGCATTTACACTCTTATGGTGGTACTTGACCAGTTTTGAAGCAATCCAATTGACATTACTAGTATTACAGTTAACTTGAGTTGAGCTGTCTCAGCGATTTTGTAATATTAATTTTTGTTGTATTAAGTAAGGGAGTCAACTGGAATAAAGATAGTAGCTAAACTGCTCAGTTCCAGATTGAGATTGAACAGGTTTTTGTTTTGATGCAGTAGTTGCAGTAGTAAACATTTATTATGTTGCAATATAGAGAACAGTACCAATGGACAATGCTAAACAAAATTTCTGGATCTTGAATTTTATTACAAAATTTTGTTTCTCCTGAAGAGGGTCGATTGAGCTAGCCCTTTCACCATGATTAGTCATTATTGTATGCAAAAAACACAATTCTTTATAAATTGAGGGTGCCGTCTTCAGAAAATCTATGGTCAGCCTTTAATGGTGAAAATATACAATCCTGCACCAGACTCTACATATAACCAATTAAATGCAAACAAATGCATTAAGTGCAATGAGAGGATTTTGAGGCATCCAAATAGTGTGTCATAATAGCCTAATTAATATGATTAGACCAGTGCAGGACCATGGGGGCTTTTTGCATTTTTTTTCTTTGCCCCCTAGTTCCCCCCCCCCCACCACCCCCCCCACGCGCCCAAAAGAAAAAATGAGCGATTTTTGCAAAATTTGGCGATTTTTGGGCCAAAAATCACCAAATTTTGGAAAAAATCAGCGATTTTGGGCCAAAAATTAGTTAAATCCAAAATATTTGCTAGATTTCCCCCGAATTTCACTTTTTCCCCCCAAAAAAATTCACTTTGCCCCCCCCCCCCCTTCCCCCCCCCCCTTTTTTCCCAGAAAAAAGAGGTCTGGCGCCGCCACTGGATTAGACACTCAAATAGAGTCTTACCTTTTATTATGTCTACAGAAATGTAGTAAATAGAGGAAAAATTATTTTGATTGCTTATGTATTTCCATATAAAAACATAGGCTGAATTTCGTTTATTTGACTCCCTATACAAAATTAGCATTTAAAACAATTTTGTACAAAGAAACCATTTCTCAGCTTAATCATTTCGAGCTTCACATCAGGGCAAATAGTTCTTTTGATTTTTAAGGGACAGATGTGTGAAATCTCTGTTCCACCTTTAATACAATACTTTCTCAACTTCCTATCACAGATGTTTTCCTCGTAGCACTGGGATCGATGGACAGCCTCTTCACAACAAACCCTATGTTTTGATGCAGTAGATTGTCTATTGGGTATTTCTATGGTGTTAAAAACACAAGTATATTGTAGGAACTGTCAGGCTTCACAATTTTTGTTGCAAAATCGATGTAAGCAATAATTAGGAAAATAAATTAAACCAAAATACTTATTAATACAACTATCAGTTGTCCCCATGTTTCTCTTAGACATCCAGAGAATGCATTATAAATCTTACTCAACCGTCTGTATCAGATATTTACAGATTAATTCTATCACTTTCAATAGCAAAAGGAACGAGATGGACCACCAACACAGGAGGACTTGGACTCATGCTTGTTGAATAAGGTAAACCAGCACACAAGCTTTCATAATTCTTGAGGTTCTCAAAATGTGTATTTAAAATAACGAAATACTACTTATCTTTGGGTGCATGTCAAGTGGCATTTTTGTAATTTTTTACATTTATATATACATAAGTTATGAATGATTTCTTTGGAATAAAAACAAATAATAACAGTTTTAGATATCGTCAAATGAGGGTCAAGAAGCAATAATTGGACAAACCCATATCATTTTTGAAGATCCTGGGCGCCAGTCCGGGGGGCGCTGGAGACCGCCCCCCCATTTTCAAATTGATATTTTTGAACGCTTCGTTGTACTTTGTGTCTAGGAACTAGACCTGCCGAACGATAATAGCTAAAAAATGCGTATTTATCACGAAAATTGCGATTTTCCAATTAGAATTGGGATCCAGAGCTGGACTTAAAACTACAGAGCTGTAAATGCGACGTTTATGTCCGTCCATGATGAAATGTGCCACCTCGAGAAAATAACCCTAACTTGACTGCCCGAACTATTAAAACACTAATGGATGAGCGTAGAATTGTACATGGCGCTATTGTCCCGGCTAATTTTCACATTGAAAGGTCGTTTCCAGCAGCCTTTGAAATTATTATCGGGATCCCCGATAACTAATTATTCTGGGACAAACTTCTTTCGTTTGTGACACATCGACATTTTTCGAGCTTAACCATTCACAGGTATAGTTTACTAGCCAGTTACCAATGCAACCGTGAAAAATCTTCCCAAATTTTTTTTGAAAATTGGGGGCGCTCTCTTCACAAAAAATGTTCTTAATATTGCTTTAAATTAATCCTTGTAAACAGGCTCAAAGCGCCCTTGATAATTATTATTATGCCGCCTTCAGGAAATCGTCACAATCAGTTTGCTTTATCTAGGTGGCTGCTCATGCCTTACAAGTGCACAAGCCTATTAGCACTTAGATTGCAGTAGTCCCCGTAACAGCTCCCCAGATTTCAATTGGGTCGACGAGGCAATTGAGATTAAGTATCTTGCCCTGGGACACAAAAAGTTGACCACAGTGGGGCTTGAACTCATGATTTTAACGGTCTAATGATCACGAGTCCTGTGCTTTTCCACTAGACCACACGTGCTAGACAAATTTGCAATAGTGTGAAGTCTTTTAATTAATGATATATTAATTAACTTATATTAATGCACATGGCCCTCTTTCACATTGGAAGTTTCACAAACCACCCTATGTGACAATTTCTTAACCTGTGGTTCAAATTCACCTGAAATGAATGATGATAGCCTGGATGATAGACACTATGAGTTACAATATGCTCATCCACCAAGGACACGGTTCAGTGAGTTGTACTTGTACATACATTGACACAAACTGACCTTGTGTGATCTGGGTATCGTATATCATACCCAAAAGCAAGGGGGGGTATATTTTCTAAATACATTGGTTAATGAAAGTTACTGAACTGTGCCAAGAGAATTGAGATTTTACTAGCTCATAGTGAGTCATCATTGAAATTTGACTTCTTGAATCAGGGGCGGATTTAGAGGGGGCGCACCCAGTGCGCGCCCCCTCTAATTTTTGCAGAGCACAGGGCGCCGGGCACCGCATAGAGCGCCGGGCCCCGCATCGGGGAGCACTGTAGGTAATAAAATGACTTTTTTACGCACAGGGCGTGCTTTATATCTCTAAGAATGACGGCACAGGGCGTTGGGCGCCGTGTAGATCTAGCTTAGTGGGCACCCAATGGACGCAGTACACCCCTTACCACCACCCGCTTTTCAGAATTTTGAACCGACTAGAAAAAAAGTATGGGCCCCTCTATTGAGAAATCCTGGATCCGCCCCTGTGAATTGCGTCCTAATTACAACTGAACCTGTTTACACTTATCACAGGAATTAATTTGATTATGACCTAATTGAATTTGATGACAACTTTTGTCCAGTGTAAATGCCGTATTTGCAAATATTTCTTTGGAATTTGTATTTTAAAATATCTTAAAAAGATATTTTGGCCACATGTGTAAGTACATCTATTAAGGTCACTATTTAAACATCAATGTGTCTGTGTCTCACCTTTTTTGCATCCTCAATAGCAACCAGGGTGTCCTCCATACAAGATTCTTTCCTATCATGGCTCATTTCATGGACGAACACTTGGTAAGTGATGCAACTTACCATCGGATTCAAGGAGAAAATAATAATTA
The DNA here is from genome assembly GCA_023653785.1 of Ophioderma brevispina. Classification (NCBI taxonomy): domain Eukaryota; kingdom Metazoa; phylum Echinodermata; class Ophiuroidea; order Amphilepidida; family Ophiodermatidae; genus Ophioderma; species Ophioderma brevispina. The sequence continues at coordinate 141,661 of JAMKCH010070330.1, read as the reverse complement.
TTTGGCAATTTAAAGGGAAGGGAACATTAATTAAACTAGATGTCCACAGAGTTAGCCTTTTGAAGTATATCATGGACAGTATGAGGTAATTGCAGAGTGGGTAAAGCACTTTGAATTTCTCTACTCTAGACCATGCCCATCAATTGTGTACCTGCGTGCCATGCAGTGGCGTACCGAGGCAGTCGATCCAGAGGGGGCAAAATTCCCAAGTCGTCCAACCAGAGGGGGCAAAATTCCTAAGTCGTCCCGGTGATTTGCTCCAGTTTTTTTAGCATTCTTAAGCGTTTTGGTCTCAGTATTAAAGATTTGGTTACGATTTATGTTGGTTTTATCCGTCCCCTTCTGGAATATGCGGTCCCTGTCTGGCACCCTGGGATAACAGAAAAACAGCACTGTTCCTTGGAGCGTATTCAGAGAAGGGCCTGTAAAATTATTTTTGGTTTCAAATACACATCTTATGAAGATGCACTTATTGAATGTGATTTGCCAGAACTTAGAAAACGTCGTGACAATTAAGATCTGTTTAGCTTTGCTAAAGGTCTGTTAAATTCCAAAGAGTTTCGTCATTGGTTGCCCTCAACTAGATGTGAGGAGGTGAAATACTCCCTTAGAAGTGCTCAAACATTGACTGTGCCTAAAACACGTACCAAACGTTATGCTCAAACTGCAATTCCATACATGACTAAACTTTTAAATGAAAACCTTAAATGAGTTTTTGGCTAATTTGTTCATGCTTTTGATGCAATATCAGTCTTTAAAATAGTCTGTACACTGCTGCATGCTGGTATAGGGGTCTTGTGTGCGTGCGTGTTTTGTGTGAGTGTTGGAGTTGTAATCGGGTATGCATGCGTGTGGGGGGAGAGCGAGTGAGTGTGCCCTTTGTGGTGTGGTATGCTATGTTTTAAATTGAAAGTGTGTATTAATGTTTTATACTATGTATTCATACTATTATATTTTTTTTATTACATATGTGCTTAGTAACATTTGTATACTGATTATGTTTCCTATCTTGTGTATATTTATTATATATGTGCTTTTACTATGTAAATATTGTTGCAATTCAGCTTCTGCTGCGCTAATGATGTTTTGTTAATAAACCTTGAATTGAATTGAATGGCTGAACATGACTAAATGTGTGCGTAGTGCGTGAAAATTGCAGAATTTACTTTAATTTTGCCCAAAGTTAGCCTAAATTGGTCAAAATTCCCTGAAGAAGAGGGATAAAAATGCACATTTGGGTCCATATCGTCCCGCTTTTTCGAGCCAGAGGGGGCAACTTTCCACCGCCCCGGTCGGTATGCCAATGATGCCATGGTTAAATTGCAACCAACCAAATGAGACTATTCTATTCCTAAGGTTAATTTGATGGAGGAGGGGACTTCCACTATGGCTATACAGGATGTGTCTCAGGTTGGACCTCCCTTTTCTATCTGGCTTATACCAAGTGACCCCCTTTTAATGTCAAACAATGCGCCTGGTTAATCACACGCAGCACCTTTCATGCGCCTAATTTTGTTTTGCTGCATATCCTATCTGCGTAAAATTATGTGACCCATAAGTTTCAACAAATCCCCTTTTATTACTTTTATCGGCCATTTTCTTGAAAAGTAATGTGGTTACCCCACTTTTTGTGGGCCACCAGTATAGCTGGCAGGACCACTTTGCAATCTGTTGTGTATGTGTCACTAATTGACCTCAAGCAGCTAAATATGTTGAAGCCAGTGGAGCCAGCTCACTGTTGATTGGTTGGGGTTTGAGAAGTCTATGTCACACCGGTGGATCTGCATTCTGTGATGGAGAACCACATTAGCAGGCTGGAGATGGTCGCAGCCCCAATCGGTGCATATTTCTGTTGAAGCGACCGACTCCTGTGCGAATCCAGTTTAAGGGTGACCCATTCCTTGTGTGTAAGATTACGACCAGGTGGGAGTTCTGTCATAGGTGTAATAGTGAGTTGGTCTGGTCTTGGAGTATCTAGCCAGGCTGTGTTCCATGTCTGTAAGATGTTGAATGGGGACCTGGAGAGTTAGCAGCGTGTTGACAGGAAGGTCAACGTAAGCGCAGTCTCTGTCTGTTGAGCTGGTGTGATTCTTTGACAGTGGTATGCAGCAGGTGTTTCTTGTCCAACAGAGCCATATTCACCAGTTTATGTGTGTGGTGTTCCCTTAGAAGCACTGCAGGTGCAATGCCTGAAAGCACTGGTAGAAACTCAAGATGGAGTGGGACGAAGGCAGCCAGTAATGGTTCTCATGTGTCCAGCTTCTTTGAGTGAGAGCTGTTGCACCATGCTGGGGCGGCATATTCAGCAGTGCTTTAGACCAGAGCCAGGACGGTGGTGCGTAGAGTCGTCGGGCTGGCACCCCATGAAGATCCAGCAAGCCGGCACAGGAGGTTATTCCTCGAACATACCTTTGTACATACTGACTCGAGGTTCTGGCGATAAGTAAGCTGCCGATCAAGCTTCACTCCCAGATAGGTTGGTGTAGGATTGTATGGCAGAGGTGCTCCATAGAGGTTGAGTTGAAGCTGGCAATGAGCCTCTTTGGTGTTGAGATGGAAGGCAGTAGCGGTGGTCTTGGCTTCTTCCTTCCATTGGTAGCAGAGTGACATCATTAGCACACAGGCATAGTTATCAACCAGGGTCTTTGGGTTGTCCATAGTTTTGGGGTCAAAGGGTATTAAGGGGTCACTTCGGTCAAAACCAAAAATATTTAAAAATATTCAAATTTTTTTATCTCAAAATGTAAACATAGTAGAGTAACATATAACCTTCAGATATGCATTAATGTTACCTGATGTATGCAAGGTATTTTTATTTTGGGGTCAAAGGCCATTTACAGGTCATTTCTGGTTTTAAGCTAAATAACTTTGACTCCTTATCCCTGAACACCCTATATGAGGCATGGGTCAGTGGTTCCTCTGAAAAAGTTCAGTTGAAATCGGCTTAATCCTGTAGAAGATATTTTTGCCAAATACATATTTGACCCCTGTGGCCAGGTCAAAGGTCAGATGGGGTCAAAGTTATGTGATATGTGATGGCTCACTCAGCGGTCATTTGGTGCAAATGTGGTCACTATTGGTCAAGGCATTGCTGTGTAAGAAAACATGGAAGACCCACAAAAATACAATTTAAGTGAAGCATAAGTAGCCTATAGGCCTATACATGCACATGTTAAATGCTTTCTCCTGAAGATGACATACGGGATAAAATGCAATGCTAATTATATTAAATTAATTTGCACAAAGACGAAACTGCATTTAACAATTGACAGTTATGATTGAGACAAAACTGGACAGAATTATACGAAAATCTGTGAACATAATGCAAAATAAGTAACCAATATTTGAAAATATTTGACCAAAGATGAAATTTAAACACAACAAACAGCAAGTTTTTCAGGACAAATTTAAACATAACATAAAATAAAATTGAATGATAAATGTTTGAAAATATCTGGGAAAACATATATCAGGTAGATAGGATTTAATACTTCCTGCATACATGCTGATGATATGCTAACTTATAAGAAACATTGAGAAGGGATATCGGCCTCCAGTTTAAAAAGAAAGTCATTTAGTGAATGCAACAAAAATTCATACCTGAACCCATAAGAACCTGGCGATTTTCTGTTTTTTGCTGTTTTTAACACAGAAAGAAGCTGTCCACACTTCACATGCATATTATATGCAACACCTGACCATAATATAGGAAACATTGGGTGCCTTGCATATTACAAAAACGCTCATGTCCCGAGTTATCAATGGGCTTTACTGATCAACTATCATACTATTGGGAACAATAACACATCACAGTGAGGATACCCACATAATTCTGAATCAATTCAATCATGATTTTACCATAAAATCTTGGCAAGCATGGCTCTGAGCATGGCCTGTCATGAATACAACGTTTCAATTGCTTACTAGGCTTAAAGGCCGACTCTAAGATTTTAAAATATTTTTTTGTCTTCAATGTCTGCATACTACCCTTATGAACAAATAAATGTTGATTGATTGAGCCACTAATTTTTACCCTGCTGCTTATTAAAATTATCCAACCATTGACCGTGAAAAATGAGCTGTATTTCATGATCATTTCATACATAACTTCAATATCAGACATGACCTTGATACAGACAGTTCTACTGCTAGTAACACTAATCGATATCCAATATGTTTATCATCCTAACCCATATAATAGTATCATACATGCAAAATGTTACAAGTGCAAGTCCGGGGTGCAAGTTTTACAACAAACATATAAATCACACTTTTTATACCAGCAAAGCAGTTTTGCTTTGCCTAATTCAAATTCTTTGGATTCAAGTTGCCACCAGTTCTGTTTATCAGTGCATACTAGACTTGTTTTCTAGAGCTGATTCTGTATAAAATTATTTGCCCTTTTTGGTTCCTTGTAGCACTATTGACATGTTCCCACTCTAAAATCAGCCATCGGATAGATATGCCTTCTTTAGATTGGCCTGTTGCTCCTTGGCCCAAACTGAAGTACCCACTTGATGCATTTGAGAAGGAAAACAGGGAGGAAGAGGACATGTGTTTAGCTAGAGTGAGTGGATTTAGTTACGTTAGATGTAATTTAAAAAAAAATAATTGCTTTAAGTATAGAAACACTGCGGTTATTTTATCTCATATGGTAAAATATTATTAGAAAATGCAAATAGTCACATTTATTTTTGGAGCAATTTTAAGCAGCGGCAACACAATTTTGACAACTGAAATAAGTGATGACATGCAAGAGCTATCATCTCTCCAAAAATCTGAAAAATCCATTCCAGAAATCATGCCATATAGGCCTACAAAGGTCGTGATTTATGTTAGAGCGCCCTCTATATCCCCATTCTCCATAGAGAGACGTGTTAAACTAGAATTTTAGGAAAAATCATATTTGCCTGCAATGAAATTGCATGAAGATGAAGTTAGTGGTATAAATAATAAAAATTAATTGACAAATGTGTGTGTCGCCGTTAATATTTTTGTTTTATTCCGGTTTTACCATAATAAATGAGACTTTCAAACAACTATGCCCATTGTTACTTTTACAGAGTAATTTGTATGTTTGATCCTTGGTATTGATTAATATGGCTTGGTTCCATATTTTTTTACTTTTTTAACAGTCAAGAGAATTGATGATAGAAAATAAAGCAGCTGGCACTCCAATAGTTGGTGTTTTGGTTGAGCCAATACAAGCAGAAGGAGGGGATAATCATGCCACAAAATATTTCTTCCAGGAACTTAGGAAGCTGTGCACAGAGGTGAGTGTACACATTGTTAAGATAAATTGTCTTTAAGAGCATATTGAGAGATATAAAAAATATTTAACACTATGAAGTTCACAAATTTCCATAAATCTGTTAAGTATAACAAAAATTTCCCTAAATCTGTTAAGTATAACAAAGGCTCCATTGCCATTGAAGCCAGGCATTGAAGTGAACATAACTTATAATATAACCCATACCATGTGACAGCAAATTTCTCAAACACAGACTCAAATGACTCCTAGATGATCTTTTATCTCATCTCTAAAAACCCCTAATAACAAACTCCTAAAGGCTCATTCTGAGCACAATAGTTGAATGTACAGCAATTTATGTACAAGCAACAAGTGCTAAGCATGATGATCTTATAAAGGTCCATGGTCCAATTGCTAATAGCCTTTTCCCCAGGGACCGCAGGTTTTACCGGAAGTGGTCAACATTTTGGTATCTGATAAAAGCTACTATTTTTCTAATTTACCCTGTGAAATCTTAGAGCTAAAAGATTTTTGGTTTGGAAGTTCTGAGCTAAAATGTGCTCCATTTTGGTCAACCAATATCAATTATACACGGTAGTCTATGGGCTTACAAAATCATGTTTTTAGCTCTCACATCAAACAAAGTTGAAATGATTGTCCCCAAAACTTACAGATGGGTTTGGGGGGGTGAAGGCCAATTCTATTAATACAAGAACTTTATATCTTAATCGTGTCATCCCCCTTTAAATGAACCCTTATCTGACCTTGTCCTCTAATCAATGTACTCACACTGATTTTCTATTATAACACTAGATAGCGAACAGCCACATCAAAAGCCGTACCCATCTTTTCCCCCCAGTGCGTACTTATTTCCATAACGTGGTGTACCAATTTATTCATAATTACCCCGTTTTGTCCATAAGCGTGTGTACCATTTAATCATATATTCAGCAGGTTGCATAGAAGCGATGTACCGTTTCAGGCCAACAGGTCACGGCGATGCGCGTACGTGTGCGCGTTTCTATGGATGACCGGAATGATATTTATAATTTTCAAAACACGGTTACGGTTGGCCGCCTATTCTTCACCACGGCTACGCTATCTATGTTATAAATAGAAATTGTGACATATCATAATCTCTACTCAAAGATCATTCTGCAACTTGAGAATGCCCATCAGCCTTTTTGAAGCAACAAGAATCCCTTTAAGATATTTTCAACTATGACCTTAATGACTCTTATATGACCTTTACCCTCATCTCGTATAAATCACATAACCCACACTCAAGGAGCATCCTGGACAACTTTCTGAATTCCAGCATTACCTCTGTGGTTTTAAGCATTTTCACCATTGAGTCTTTTTCATGTAAGGAGTGGTTCATATAATCTGGTGGGGGTTGGGGGGTTGGAATTTGAGGGGTGGATCAAATCAATGTTTAGGGTCCCAAAAAGGGGGGTCAAAAATTTCCAGCTGGTATTGGGGGGGGGGGGGGGGGGGGGAGGGGGGGGCAAGGGGGGAGGATCAAAAAAAAACATTTTAAGGATATTTTTGCTCCATTCAACTTTACCAAGTATCATTATTTTATTAGCCAATTTGCATTTTGGGAACATCAACTTTTCTATTCAAAAGCAGTCTTGAAAACCGAATATTGCCAAGGTTCCCCACGCTTTTGCACAGAGGGCAGCAACCACTCCCCTAATTGGTGGCCATGCATTGCCACATTGTGGCCACCCTACTACATCTTTAAGTCCGGAAACAAAGTCCTGCTATTTTTGTTACCTAGTTAACCCTTTGTGAGTGCAATGTAGCTAGGCTATCTACAACCATTTTTTGGTGGCAGGAAATGATAGTCCCCCAGACTCATAGTCCAACTACAATGGGAAGAGGGCAGGGTCTTCTGTCAGATGACTAAAAAAAATGGGGTCTTTGGGTGAGAGACAGCCAAAATTGCCCAGAAATAAGGGGGTTTTCCAGTGACAAATTTGCAAAATTTTCTCTCTGCTCCCCAAATGGGGTCTTTTTTTAGAAAATTTTTCAAAAATTCATTCACCCAAATAGGGTCCATGAATACCCATTTTCAAAATTTTACCAAAAATAGGGGTCTTTGGGTGACAGTTTTGGAACATTTTTAAAAATATGGGGTCTTTGATAGCACGATCTTTTGGCCTCTTCAACAGTGTGGCGATTTGGTTTTTATTAATCGTAGTCATTTTTTTTACCATAGCCCACCCTGTTCAATGCAAGCGGCCTATGTTAAAGACACTTGTAAATGATAAAAGCCTTGCATATGCATTATAATTCATCCGAATAGTGCGAAGGTCTTTGGTGACATTCGCAAAATAATATGTGTCCTTTGAGTGACTGCGATGCGAAAATGGGTCTTAATTAACAGCCTTACATCATGCACGTCACCTTCAAGATGGGAAGTCCCCCCCCCCCCCCCCCCGCACGCCCACATTGTTATGGGCCTGCAAGAGTTCCATATGAACACCCATTCGAAGTTCTACATGTAACAAATTAATTTATTTTTTGGCCTTAGGATTGAGTACATGTTATTGTAAGCTTTGTATCTGATACCACCATAAATAAAAGAATATGGCACTTTTTCTTTTCCCTATTTCACATTTGATTTGCCAGTAGGCCTATTTTTAGCATAATTTAAAAAATTTCTCCCTTTTTTCCCTCCACAAATTGCAAGAAATGATAGAAATTGATATAATATCTATGTATGGTACTTGTGTGCTTAATATATTCAAACCAAAATCACAAATTACACCTCAAGTAATTTATTAAGAGTTATTTATTTTTAAGACCGTTGCCCAAACCTGGTACTTGTGGTGAGGTGAACCACTCACAAAATTCAAAATGGTTCTATCAATTTTGCATGAGAAACTATGTAAATACAAAATGAATATTGCAAGGGTTCTGCGATCTGTGTGAGAAGAGGACCACACCCAGCCCTGGGCCACTTGCTTGTCACCATGACTGCAATATCGTAAAGTTTTACTTTTACTGGTCAGGGTCCCACTTCTGAATAGGGTTGGACTTACCTGGTCAGCCCCCTATAGGGGTTCTGTATGTATGCCTCTGCAATTTGCTGCTTTTTTGTCTGAAGGTATAAGGGGGGATCAAAAAATTTTAAAACCCTGAAAGGGGGATCAACAAAATTTTCGAACCTAAAAACGGGGGATCAAAATTTTTTTGATGTCCGAAGTTCCAACTTTTCCAACCCCCACCAAAGTATTTATGAACACTTCCTTATAAAAAATGGCTCAGGTAGACTAGAGTTAATGACAAATATGCACTTTTGCACATTACCATTTGTAGGTATAGTACTAAAATCTCAAATTTTGAAAATTGGGGGCCCTCTTCAAAAAAAAAGGTGCTGTTTTGCTTTAACAATGATAACAGTGTTGAGAGAAATTTAATATAGAATTTATATTTTCATAAGAAAACTTCCATTGTCCACCCTCACTGCATTAGAGAGGAGGGGTGATCACCTGGGTGAAAATTGAAGTGGACGAGCAGCCACATTGACTCCTTTTTCACCAATTTGCTTTCACCCATTGATCCGCTGGTCAAATATTTGAAATAATATTATATGATCTCTCACCAATTTACCTTGCATTTGGTTGAAAATTTATAAACCTTTTTTTCTCAATTGTAAACTATTAAGAGTACTTAGGAATGATTTTATTTTAAAAAATGTGTAAATTCACCATTGTTATGAACACTGATTTCAAAGTCACACTGAATGGTCAGTATTTTTAGGGCTTTTCACTGAAAGACCTCATTTTGGGGCTTCCACTCTTTCACCATAAAACCCTTAGTTATCATCATTATTAGTCATTTGTGGATGGGATGGTTATTAACATGCAGACTCTCCTATCAGCTGTGAGTTGTTGGATATGTTCTAGTCCAATGTCATTTTTATGGTGTCATGATTATTGGAGGGATCTTCTGCCTGTTTTTGCTTTTTCAACCTAAAGAAAATCAGCAATTATGGGCCAAAAATCACTCAATTTTGGCAAAAATCAGTGATTTGGGGTCCAAATTGGTTTAAAATTTTGAAATTTTCGCTGTTTTTCCAAAAGAAAATTCACTTCCCCTCCAAAATGTCATCTTTCCCCCATTTTCACCAGAAAAAGAAGTCTGGTGTTGCCACTGTTAAAAGGCCATGGCCCAATCGCTAATAACATCGTACCCAGGGACACTAGATTTTACCGGAAGTGGTAAAAATTTTTGTGTCAGAAGAAAGCTACTATTTTTCTCCCTCTGATTTATTCCTGAACACAACTGAAGCAAATATCCAAGCAAAAATAAATGTTTAACCTTTCAAGAAAAAATCTTTCCCGAATGTGATCCCTGATGAAAATGATTCAATAAGATATTTAATGTGGCTTAAATCCTTGAACATTCAGAGTAGAATTAGATGATTTTAAGAATTAAATGTTCAAACATTTATCATACAGGTAAACATATACAAATTGTGCAATTTTTTTTGCATTCCTGTTTTCAAATGTTTTCTTTTCAAAATGCATCTCAGTATTCTACATATCTTGGAATCAATCACTGGAAGTTTGGTTACAAACTGCTTGCTATTTGTATTTGTTGTAATGTTGTTGATATTTTTCAAATTCTAGCAATTTACAAGCTATGTGCGCAATGATGGATGTTTATGTTTACAATGACATTATTAGTTTTTGTCAATGGGCAGCAGTTTACTACCAAAAATATATTTTACCACAGCTGCACACCATTGAGCAGCTGTGGTAAATTTAAAAACAAATCATTAATTGAATTTGTAATAAGGCTGCTTGACTACTCAGCCATCAGTAACATAATCTCTGTTTTCATTTCAAAAATTAAAACCAACTATTATAAAATGGCAAGAACTAGACATATGTCAGAATATCCTTTATAAGCACAATACAAATAAGTGAGTACTGTACCTAATTCTGATCAACATATTTTTTATGTCACAAAACAGCAATGAAAGACATGCCATGTTTTTCTCAAGGTTAGTTATTGCATAATCATGCAGATTTTTAAGCCAACCTCTCACTCACCATACGGTATAGCTTGAGATGCACACATTCAAAGTGGTCCATCTTACCTGCCGGTTAAAGATTCAAGGACCTTTGTTACCTCCATCCTATTTGTTAGTTTAATCATTATCTGAGCATACCCTATGAGCCCTGAACCGATGGTTGTTTTAAGTTAGGTTCCTGTGGAAGAACAGTTTTATAGATTTGGCAAAATGGGATCAAAGGTCATGTAGGGTAAATTGGCATATAGTCCATGTGTCTTGGGCCAGTGGTTCTTTTGAGCAAGTTTGTTGGATTGGTGGCTATGCAACTTAATTTAGAGAAATGTTTTATATATTTTGACAAAATGAGGCAGAGGTCAGGTGGAGGTCATTAGAGGTCAATCTGTGTTTACTTCATATGAGTCTCATCCCATTTTCGAGTCAGTTTTTGGTGGTCCTAGCACTGCAATTTGAATAAAATTTATATAGGTTTTAGCAACATGGGTGAAAGGGCAATCACATATGAAATGGATATGGGTGTAAGGCTGGTGCTTCGAAACCCAGGGCATTCAGTGACAGAGGACTAAAAAAATAGGGGTCTTTAGGTGAGAGACAGCTAAAATTCCCAAAATAAGGGGCTTGCGGGTGACAGATTTGCAAAATATTCCCCCAAATGGGGTCTTTTTGGAAAATTTTGCAAAATTTTCACCCAAAAATATGGGGTCTTTGGGTGACATTTTTAAAATATATGGTGTCTTTGGGTGACAGCGATGCTGAAAATGGCAGGGGGGGTCTTAACAGCCTTACATGCATGTCACCTCCAAGATGGGAGTGCCCCCCCTGGGAGTGTGGCAGTGGAAACAGAAACCTCTTTCAGTCAAAAATTATCTGCTGCATTTTTTTTTGTTATCAGAATGGAGCAGCATTCATAGTAGACGAGGTGCAGACTGGATGCTTGGCCACAGGTAATTTCTGGGCTCATGAAGCCTGGGATCTGTCAGATCCACCAGACTTTGTTACCTTCAGCAAGAAGATGGTTACCGGAGGATACTACTACAAGAAAGAATTTGCCCCACATGGAGTAAGCATAATTTTTATGTTCTTTAGAGTATATTAAGCCAAGAGTAATAGATTTAACTCTAATGCCACCAAACACCAAATCCCTAATGCACTGAATGTCCCGGATACAGCAATGACGTCATTGAACGAAGACACATATGAGCATGAAATCGCTGGCCAGGCCAGCGACACTGCCGTAGCGTGATATCCCTGGTCGGGCCCCTGGTTCAAGATCAACCAGGGTTTCCAATTTTTCTCTTTCCCCTTATTCCTTCACTGCCTCCATGGCAGAGCTTATGATTACTAAGCTAAAAAGCTTAGTAAGCAGAAAAGCTGCTTCGAAGTGACTGGTTTTACGCACAAATATATATCTAATATCCCTTGTGGTAATTGAGTAATAAGGGGGGAAAGTTTATAGAGGGGTAAATTATTTTTTTTTTGCATATCTCGTGAAGCAAAACCTTGCCTTCTGTATTTGCCTATCTAATGATTAGTTTAATAATTGGTTGTTTTAGTACAACAGGCCCCAAATTGTCATCACAGGGTAAACTTTTGCAGTTATCCAATTTTAAATAAACTAATTCCTTTTACCTTGTGGGGTCATATTAAAGTTATAGATGAGTGCCATCAATGTTCCTAACACACGTTTAGCACCTGGTTCTATCTAATGACATGTTGTAGAGTTGTGAAGACTATGATGCCCATACATTACAGCATCATAGCCTTATTACGCCTGATGAGCGCAATTTTAAAAGCACGAGCCATGCAGGTGCTCACGCATACTGCCGGCAGTGCGTTGTTCGTTGGCCCGCGTTGAATGGTCACATTCACCTCTCTATATCTCAGAGATTTCCCAAGAATGCCTTTCTCAATTTTTAGCATATGCCCACATACTAATCCATTAAGTTGAGGCTCAACTTGCGTCCTCATATGAATTCCAACTTTGTAACGGAAACTAAAATAAATCCAAATTTTAATATAATAAATACAACACACAAAGATATTTCTAGAGTGTGATTACTCTAGAAAAAATATTTGGAACCTCACCAACATGTTGCTACATTGTTCACAACTGGCCATAGTATGCAATTATATTTTAAAAGCAGTAGGATTCAAACCCCAGAATACTGCATCGAGATAAGGTATCTAACCACTAGACCAGCGATAGTAGAAGACCAGCCCTGTAGAATCACCGTGACCAAAACTCTTGAGACAAAGATTTGAAGGTGTCTTGGGTTCCCTGAAATCGATGTTGAAGGTTTTTTGACTTGGGCTTGCCGCATTCAATGTTCCGGCATTTTGTGGAAGGGCAAAAAAGTTAACACAGGGGTAAAAATTGAGAACTGACACAATTGAATTAATATGGCAGTCAAATTACTCGTCATAATCTAAACCGGAATCGAAAAATGTATAGTTTGTTATAGATCGCCTTCAATAGGACGCTATGGCCAAAATGTCCAAAGGTCAATGCACCTTTAAGTCAGGTCAAATTGTTATAACACCGCTTTAAAAGTGTCGAATTATATGTTTTGTGCATGACAAATTCATGTGCTGCAACTTTTAATAGTTCAATGTTAGACTATAACATTTGTACTATTAAAGTACCAAAATTGAATTTGTCATGCATGCAACAGTAACAAGGCAAACTCGGATTTAAGCGATGCGTAAAATATGTCCCCCGCGCGAATTCCGCGTCACTAACATGTGGATATGCCAACTACAATGTTGTCTCCAGTAATGAACAACCACCCTTCCCCCTCCCAACAGTGAACACCCCACCCGTGCCCCTCCCCAACAACCCCCCCAACACCCACCTCCCCAAACCACTCCACCCCTCTCCTCCCCGAGACACTGCCACCCCTTCTCCCCGAACAAAACCCCCCCCCTCCCCTCTCCAGACACTCCACCCCTTCCCAAGACACTCCACCCTCCCCGAGACCCCCACCCCACCTCTCCCCGAGACAACCCCTTCCCCTCCTCCTGCCCGCACCCCACCCACCCCACACTCCCCTCCCTTTCCCCCAACACCCCCCACCCTGACCCCCTTTGCATATCCAATGTACCATTTTCAGCAATACTTAAATTCAAATTAATTAGATCAATTGCATTAATAAATGCCCTTTATTGGCCACAGCACTTTGCCCCATTACAATTCACTCAAAGATGTATGGCAGAGTGGTCTTTCACATAGGCAAAGGAATTTTGTATAATCCGATGTACCGTTTAGCAATACAGCAATCATGCATATTCTTAGCTCATTTGCAATACCTAAGCCGCAATATATCCACACTTTATTCAAATGACAAAGACGATGCGCATCATGAAAGACTTCATGCCGTTAAAGAATTTTAACCGTATCCGATTGCAAACTGTTTAAAAATACACCGATAAGCCATTTTTGCATCATTAATGCTCATTTGATATGTATTTTCCCAATCTAATCAGTCAAGAACTCTTCCCCCCTTTCCTTGCACCAATTACACATCATGACACAAAACGCCTTACAGAACGCCAGTAACTGTATACAAGCCCTTTTGCGGGCAAATGTTAAAAAATGATGCAATTAGAATACTAATTGGCATATTTTATGCTCAAAATCTAATCAGATCGGGACTCATCAACCCGCTTCGTTCCTTCCACCAAGTTATTCGTCTGCCTTATGGAACTCAAGAAATCGTAATGGGGACATGTTCCTGTGCATATTCACGTTTTTCCCTTAACCTTTGTCCCCTACCCCCTTAGAACCCAGGGGAGGACCCTGGGCGAATGAATGACATGGTTAGTATGGGGGTTTCCCCTCCTACAATATACCCAAGTTTGGGTACACTCCAGCTCATCCTGAAAAAAAGATGTGCGCAAATGTCCAAGTTAAAATGTTTAATCATCGGACAAACGGACGGACATACATACGGACGGACATCCATACGGACGGAGGCCCTATTTTAACATAGTCCTCCCTCACGTCGTTCTGTGGGGGAGCAATCTAGACACTTGCATAATTAAACAGGTTTATATTACAATTTGATACCATGACTGAAAACTGCACGAAGCTGCTTGACATTTTGGCCTCAGCATCCTCATTTGAAGTCGGATCTTAAAACTATACATTTTAGATTCCGTATGATAAGGTGAGTATTGACATGCATATAATTCAATTACGATAGTTTTTTTCTTCAATTTTTACACACCCGTGTTAACTGTTGTTTTTGCCCCTTCCCAAAAATGCCAGAACTTAGCGGCAAGCCCGCGTCAAAAACCCTCTTCAACATCGATCAGGGAACCTCAAGACACCCTCAAATCTTTGTCTCCATAGTTTGGTCACGGAATCTACATGCGGGTCTTCTACTATGAGGATTGCTGTGCCGGAATTGCATCGCTAATCCTTGATAAACTTTACTTATACATCGATCCCTTGCATGATTGCCACAACATGTGTTCCAGGACATATAAGTGCTGGGTCAAAATATCACACAATCACATATCTCTCATTAAACAGTGGATGAGGTCAATGGGAATGACTGACACTGAGGCATGAAAACAATTTGTTTGGCTCTAAAACCAGAAAACTGATGTGCAAAAGATTCATTACCAAACAGGATCACAACTGTTAGGCTAAATGCAACAACGTTTGGACTTAGATTGAATTTTTTAGTCCCCCGCCACCAGAGGTGGGGGAACTATGGAAATAGTATAGGCGTCGGTGTCAGTGTTCATCTTTGCACTATAGATGTATCGTATGAGGCCTATTGCAATTCAGAAAATGGGTCAGGTAAAGGTCAAATTGGTTTCAATATATTTTTAAATTAAATTTTTAATCTTGCCCTTTTCTTCCCTGTATTTTCCCGCCCCCCAAATTCCTATATTTCTTTATCGTTTTTGAAGTAAATCTAACACTTGGCAAAATTGGCTGTCCACCAGGAATTTGTGATTAACCTCTTTTAAACTTTAACCGGCCTCTTTCAGATGCTAACCGTATCTTTAACACATGGATGGGAGAACCCTTCAAAAGTGCTGCTACTGGAGACTATCATCAACACAATACTAAAGATAATCTCCAGAAAGTTGTGAAAGATTCTGGTAAAAAGCTTATTAGTGGCTGCAAGACATACAGTTAAACTTTCCTTATTGAATATAAAAAGAATAGGAATTTTCCATTTGATTTCCACCATCATGCACAAAGATGCATGGATCAGCTTCCTTCCAGTTATAAGTATAATCAATATTAATAATCGTCCAGTTGCGTAGCATCTTCTTTTTTTTTAAAGTAAAAATATACATCTTATTTTTATGGTATCCTTTTTGTTATTGATATAGGTTTTATATGTTGCATAAAGGGTTCAGGTAATTCTCGTTGTGGTGGACATGTGCTAAAAAGGATGTTTTTTTAGGAAAAAAAGTGAATTTGGGGGCTAAAATGCTAGAACCCTTAATATATTGTTAAACAGAAATCTAGAATTAAATGTCAGAGATTGAGAGTAGTGTCATAGATGATTAAAATTTGTTTTTGCTACGAATTATAATCTTGATTTTTCTTAAGTTTTTAGCTCAAAAACAGATTTTTTTGACCCACAAAACTACCCTGCCACCAAAGTTTTGAACCACAACCATCATTAAAAATTATTTTTGTTACTATCATTTCGAATAGAAGTGGTTGTGTTTTGGTTGTACCGAGGGAGGGTAATGTTGACAATTTTGCAGTCCAAACCGCTCCAATATAAGGCTTTGCAAAATCTTCAACAACATATTAATTATCAGGCAAAAGAACGATCCAGTGAGCTCATGAATACATTTTCTTCATTATTTGACATGGACTCAAAAACACATACTTATTTTGGGGTCCAGATAAAGGTCACCTAGGTCTCTGTCCATGGACCTTGAATTCAATGAATCCTGTATAATTTACAGAAATCTAGGAGAGCCATCTTGCGATTTGAGACACTTACATTAGTGTTTTGTAAGTCTTCCACAAAGATCGTTTTGCTTTCCAAACATTCTAATTACGAACCCCCATTTGATTCTTCCACAAACCCAAATTTACACTGTCAGTGAATAGAATTCATACCTTGCTCCCCCAAGACACTGAAGTGCATATATATAATAAAATGTTTAAACAATATGGACAAAATAGTGTTTAGATTGGTGTTTAAAACCCTAAACACTCAATTTACAGTGTATTAAAGTGATATTTTTAATATCACTTTAATATCGGTATGGGTCACAAAGTATGAAATATAGGTTGTTCATGACTAAGGTTTTTTGCTATGAAGTCATATACCGAAAATCCCCAGATTGTGTCATTTCTTAATAAGAATCTTGTCAGAAAATTTCTCCTTCTAGAGCAATGCTCTTCAATTGCATCATGATTATCTTTTAATTTGCATCTGGGGTATCCCCAAGAAAGGTCGCAATAATTATGATTACAGCCATCTCTTTTTAAAGGTGCAACAAGAGATTTTGAGGCTCCCAATATTGTGTCATAATAATAATTCCATATAGATTAGACACTCAATAGATTTCTTACCTTGTATTTTGCTACAGCAATTGTCTTTAAAGAGAGAAAAAGGTGATTTTCATATGCTTATATTTCAATATAAAACATAGGCTGAATTTCGTATTTGCTCCTTTACAAAATTAGAAATTTCAAAATTTTTGTACCAAAGAAACTTTTCTCAGCTTAACCTTTCAGAGGATATTTTTGATGGAAAGCTTTACATCAGGGCAAAAATCAGTACTTTTAATTTTTTTAGGGACACCTGATATGTGAAATCTCTTGTTGCACCTTTAAATATTTGTTTATTTTTTCCCTTTAGTTTGTAAACAACTCGGGTTTCCTCTTTTTTATGTTCTCTAATTGTCGGCCACATCACATAGTGAAGAGTGACATATTTGCGCAACCGCGTCACATAATGGCGTATTTGCATGACATATTTTTTTATTTACACATTTAAATTGCCCTTTTGTCATTTTCACATAGTGACATTTCATTTTTTCACATATCTAAATTAGTTAAATATATTTGAAATTTAACTTATTTCAGCAATTTTCTACTAGGTTTTAATTGACATATATTTTAATTAACAGTATGGATCAAATGGATCAAATTAAAATCACAATCTTCAAAGCCGTTTTTTTCGAAATGCTTATTTTGCAAATACTTAAGTATGTGACGCGGCTCACGAAATGTTACATAGCGAAATAATCTCACAAAAATTAGGGATCACTTTGAGCAATTTTGAGGATGCCTGAATAGGAAGCACTGCTGAAATCTATAAACACGTAGTACATGTGTCATGGTAACCTCAAATTGAAAACAGAGAAATTGAAATCATTTGACTTTGCTGAAACAGATTTCCTATCTTTATCCTATATTGCAGAAGAAGTATCCCAACATGCTAAGAGATCCAAGAGGAATGGGAACCTTCTGTGCAATAGATGCAATAGACACCCAGAACTGCCAAAAGATAGTACAGACTGCAAGAAACAAAGGTAACATATAAGACAATTTGACATTGTTTACCGGGTTGTTTACATGGTTTATCCTTAATTAATGATCTCTGCACATTATTGAATATTAATGCATTTGATAGAGTTTGAAAAACCTGGGCACAGAAGCTTGCCAATTTTATTATTGCAAGCAAGTCTGCATCACATCTACATGTTATGAATCTCCTTGTACAGTTGGAAACCACACATATTGCACCTAATGGAAACTGTCAATTAGGGCCGATGAATGTTGTGATATTGGCTGGAAGATGAATTTTTAGCTTGTACCATTGCATACACAGCTGTTAATACATGTAAGCAGTGGCGACAGAGTTTTGACATGCAATTTCCACATCTGCAAACACATATATACGTATAACAATAAAGGGTATGTGTAGGAGTTGACGACAGAGAGAAAATAAGACATCGCCATTACAAAATGATTAATCTACGATATGAAATATAAGTTTTAATAAATTATGTTTTAAATATAAAGAAAACCATGTTACAGAATATTTCTTTGTTCTAGTGCAAGAGTAGAGGGTAAACTAACCCTCTTTGACATGTAATACAGGGGAGTTTCCATAACCTGACCCATCTGACACACCTTTTTCTGACACACTTATGAATTCGGAAACCTCAACAGGATAAACATGTGCTTTATTCCGTGAAGGTTTCCGAATTCATAGTGTGTTAGAAAAAATTGTCAGGTTACGGAAACTCTTGTAATACAGTGCGGTAATGTCAACCTCAATAAATGTTCCCAAATGTTGTGATAAGATATCTTGCGAATCTGAAGTTCTTAATGGATTTATAATGTATAGAACAGGGCGAGCATTCATTTATATTTTTTCACTATGGGGTATGTTTTCCTCTTTTTTTTTTAAATATCTAACCAGGTCTCCAGCTCGGGCCATGTGGTGAGACCGGGATCCGTTTCCGACCTGCTCTTATCTGCCAGACACGCCATGTGGACATCATACTAGACATACTTGACAGTGCGGTGGCTGAGGTAGCCAGTAGATAGGTCTTGAAATAATTCCAGATTCACCGATAAATGAGACATATATGACTTTTTGAATAACTTTAATTTTAATTTGATTCTAGTGAACATTTACTGTCTATAGGGTTATTTGGGGTATACATATGTTTCAACTTCAGTATTATTTATGGTGCATTTCGTGATCCTAGCACCTTCATTTTTATTTACGGTAATTCAATAGATATCCTTGAGTAAAGGTTATTTCCAAAATTTCAGTCGATTCTGACAGTGGGTTTTGATGATGAGTCAGTGTTGTATCATGGTACCCCTATAGTTTGTGTCATCTCAAGTTGAAGGTGACGTCACTGCACCTTTTTTGTTGCGTAACCATGCTTGGAATCATAGCATGATACGCACACGAATAAAGGCGGCATGATCGGGACGCTAGTGGGAATGCAAAGACGCATAATGACGTCACCTTCAACTTGAGGTGAGACAAACTATAGGCCACTGTGTTGAAATGGACAGACACTACAAAATTTACAAATTTCTTCAAGAGTAGATTGAATTTGCATGTAAAATTTGGCACACTACACTAAGGGCAAGGGGTTCAGGTAAAAATTTTAAGTCAGGGGATGAGGTTGTGGATCATGAAATGCCCCTTTAACTTTGGCAAATGAGTTGTGTGGATTTGTTCAACATAATTTTTCCATTCAACATAATTTACCTTCCGTGAAAGGGCCCTATGCTGCATATATCCTCATTGGAAACAGAAGTGGATATAATATAAATGTTTTAACAATATGGACAAAATAGTGTTTGAATTGGTGTTTAAAACCCTAAACACTCAATTTACAGTAGTATTAAGTGATATTTTTTCACTATCCCTTTAATAATCGTATGAGGTCACAAAGTTACGAATATAGGTTTTCATGGACTAAGTTTTTTTGCAATGAAGTCATATACCGAAAATCCCCAAATTGTGTCATTTCTTAAGAATCTTGTCAGAAAATTTCCTCCTTCTAGAGCAATGCTCTTCAATTGCATCATGATTATCTTTTAATTTGCATCTGGGGTATCCCAAGAAAGGTCGTCAATTATTATGATTACAGCTCCATCTCTTTTTAAAGGTGCAACAAAGATTTTGCAGGCTCCCAATATGTTGTCATAAAAATTCCATATAGATTAGACACTCATATATTTCTTACCTTGTATTTTGCTACAGCAATTGTCCTTTAAAGATAGAAAAAGGTGATTTTCATATGGCTTATGATTTCAATATAAAACAGGCTGAATTTCGTATTTGCTCTTTTACACAATTAGAAATTTCCAAAATTTTTGTACCAAAGAAACTTCTCAACTTAACCTTTAAGATATTTTTGATGGAAAGCTTCATCATGTCAAAAATGCATACTTTTTTAATTTTTTAGGGACACCTGAATATGTGAAATCTCCTTTGCACCTTTAAAGATTTTTATTATTTTTTCCCTTTAGTAGTGTAAACAACTCGGGTTTCCTCTTTTTTTATGTTCTCTAATTGTCGAGCCGACATCACCATAGTGAAAGAGTGACATATTTGCGGCAACCAACCGCGTCACATAAATGGCGTATTTGCATGACATATTTTTTATTTACACATTTACATTGGTGAATTGCCCTTTTGTCATTTTCACAATATGACATTTAATTTTTTCCACATAATCTAATTAGTTAAATAGCTTTGAAATTTAACTTATTTCAGCAATTTTCTACTAGTTTTTAATATGCCTATAGTTTAATTACAGTATGGATCAAATGGATCAAAATTTAAATCACAATCTTCAACAAGCCGTTTTTTTTTCCGAAAATGCTTATTATTGCAATACTTTAGTTATGTGACGCGGCTCACGAAATGTTACATGACGAATAATCTCACAAAAATTAGGGATCACTTTGAGCAATTTTGAGGATGGCCGGTGAATAGGAAGCCTGCTGAAATCTATAAACACGTAGTACATGTGTCTGGTAACCTCAAATTGAAAACAGAGAAATTAAAATCATTTGACTTTGCTGAAACAGATTGCCTACTTTATCCTATATTGCATAAAAGTATCCAACAATGCTAAGAGATCCACAAGAGAGGAATGAACCTTCTGTGCATAGATGAATGACACCCAGAATGCCAAGATAGTTACAGACTGCAAGTAACAGAGAAGGTAACATATAGCAATTTGACATTGTTTACTACCGGGTTTGTTTACATGGTTTTATCCTTAATTAAATGATCGCCTGCACAATTGAATATTAATGCATTGATAGAGTTATGAAAACCTGGGCACAGAACTTGCCAATTTGATATTGCAAGCAGAGTCTGCATCACATCTACATGTTATGAATCTCCTTAAGTACAGTTGGAACCACCATATTGCACCTAATGGACACTGTCAATTATGCCGTGAAGTGGTGATATTGGCTTGGAAGATGAATTTATATAGCTTGTACCAGCATACAAACCGTCTGTTAAATACATGTAGCATTGGGCAGAGTTTTTGAAAATGCAATTTCCACATCTGCAAACACATATATTAACGTATAACAATAAGGGTAATGTGTAGGAGTTGACAGACAGAGAACAATAAGACTCGCCCTTACAAAATACTGTGAATTGTTCCAATTCACAAAATGATTATCTAACGATATGAAATATAAATTTTAATAAAATTATGTTTTTTAAATATAAAGAAAACCATGTACACAGAATATTTCTTTGTTTCTAGTGCAAGAGTAGAGGGTAAACTAACCCTCTTTGACATTAATACAGGGGAGTTTCCATAACCTACCCATCTGACACACCTTTTTCTGACAGACACTTATGAATTCGAACCTCAACAGGATAACCTGTGCTTTTTTTATTATTCCTGAGGTGTCCGAATTCATAGGTTTAGAAAACATTGTCAGGTTACGGAAACTCTTGTAATACAGTGCGGTAATGTCAACCTCATAAATGTTCCCAATTTTGTATAGATATCTTGCGATCTGAAGTATCTTAATGGATTTATAATTTAATAGACAGGGCGAAGCATATCCATTTAATTTTTTTTCACTATGGGGTAATGTTTTTCCCTCTTGTTTTTTTAAATCTCACCAGGCCGGTTCCAGCTCGGGCGCATGTGTGAGACCGGGATCCGTTCCTTTTCCCCGAACTGCTCTTATCTGCCAGACACGCCCTGTGGACATCATACTAGACATACTTGACAGTGCGGTGGCTGAGGTAGCCAGTAGATAGGTCTTAAAATTCCAGATTCACCGATAAATGAGACATATGACTTTTGAATAACTTTAATTTTTAATTTGATTCTAGTGAACATTTACTGTCTATAGGGTTATTTGGGGTTCATATGTTTCAACTTCAGTATTATTTATGTGCATTTCCGTGATCCCTAGCACCTTCATTTTATTTACGGTAATTCAATAGATATCCTTGAGTAAAGGTTATTTTCCAAAATTTTCAGTCGATTCTGACGATGCGTTTTGATGATGAGTCAGTGTTGTATCATGGTACCCCTATAGTTGTGTCATCTCAAGTTGAAGGCGACGTCACTGCACCTTTTTTGTTGACGTAACCATGCTTTGAATCATAGCATGATACGCACACGAATAAAGGCGGCATGATTGGGCCTCTAGTGGACTGCAAAGACCATAAATGACCTTCACCTTCAACTTGAGGTGAGACAAACTATAGGCCACTGTTTGAAATGGACAGACACTACAAAATTTACAAATTTTCTTCAAGAATAGATTGAATTTTTCATGTAAAATTGGCCACTACACTAGGGCAATGGGTTCAGGTAAAAATTTAAGTCAGGGGATGAGGTTGTGGATCATAATCCCCTTTTAAACTTTGGCAAATGAGTTTTTGTGATTTGTTCAACATAATGTTTCCATTCACATAATTTACCTTCCTCCGTTAAAGGGCCTATGCTGCATATATCCTCATTGGAAACAGTATTGCCTTTAATTTATATAGGATTTTTTATATTTTCTCATTTGTGACTATCATGTAACACAATTTAGATGTGTTATTTGTATATATCAAATATTTTGTATGTTTAACTTTACAAATAGGGTGCTATGTTGTCATATTGTTGATTCTAATTCACATTAAGTATAAAACAAAAAAACGCACTGAAATTTAAATTTTTAGATAAATTGCTGAAGTGAATATTAAAAGAAAAAATGTGAACAAACTTTGTTCATATCATCTAAAGCCTTTAACTGGGGTGAAGTGAGAAAAATACAAACTTTCTTCTGCTTACCAAAATCTATTTTTCATTGAGGTGATTGGGAGACAACTCCCAATTGTCAATCACACCAACTTTTACATATATTTCATGCTTTTTAAAAGCTAATTTTTAAAATGTGTAGAAAAGGTGTTAGATCTACTTATGGTGTTATTGGGGTTATTAAAAATGCTATATACACCATTGCAATGTAATAACGCTCTTTCTAAACCCAACTTTATTTAAATTTATATAGCAACAATCCATTTACATCTCATTTTGTTATCAATCAGCTATATTATTGAACCTTGTTTAACTATTCGTAACTGTAATAATAGGATGGACCAGCTTTATTTTTAGTGATGTACAACAGATGAGTCTTTTGTGCACTTGGAATTTATTTGGAATATTTCTGGATTTATGTATTATTTCAATTTGTAATAAACTCTCCCTCAAAGCAATAACAGCACATTTTATCTTTGAAGCACGCGCCCCCCAATTTCCAGGATATTTTGAGATCTTTGCACAGTTGTAATTGGTAATTGCTATATATCCGATTCGCGTTCGTCCCCCTGGATTTTGGACCATTCAATTAAGTCGGAGAGGGGTCAACCTAGCTCTACCGGGAAATGAAAGAATCCAATGCACGTGCCACACCCGGATTCTCGGGAGGACACTTCATTCATTGAACTCACTCACCTGCCACTAATACAATTTCATTCATGTATGAAAACGCACTATAATGTATTGCAGGTCTTATTGGCAATAAGTCTCTCCCTGCGCCTCATTGAATTTTTCACCTCGCAAGAATGGTACGGTCCACATATCAGATGAATCATCGAGTATAGTAAAATTGTATGCTCAAACTGTGTCGCAAAAGAAGGAATTTTGTAATTAGAATAATATGGGAGATCTCCGATGATAATTCAACACACGGCTTGCTGGCAACGGCCTCCTAATATGAAATAGCCAGGAACTTGTACCAGGTACGTATTTACCTCATCCACTACTTGTTCGTCCGTACATGGAAATTCAGTTCATTTTCGTGAGGTGAACCCTATTTCATTCATCGACGTACCTATTTGGCATTTCTAGCTCTGCCACCAAATTACAATAAGGGATCCCGATTCTAATTACAAATTGCTTCTTTTATGACAAATTACAACATTTTTTAGCATTGCCACTCCTCAGGTATAGTTTACTATGGCAATTACCACACCAACACAACTGCGTAAAAATCTCGAAAAATTGTGCTGCTATTGCTATTTACTCTAAAATTTGGCAAGAGGAGCTAAACATTGATTACTTTCCTTTTGGATGTATCTCAGATAAATCATGGGCTCCTAGACCTTTTGCCAACATGGTTAAAAAACAAACCTTCTTTGCTTATTCCACTGATCAGAAAACATCAAACACAGATGCAATCCGTGTTGACTATGACAGCAATACAATAATGTACTACCACTTATATCCTATACTATCTCATCCTCAAAACCCATCTGCGACTGTGTGTGCATTGGTCACGGTGTCTTCGAGTGGGTCAATTATGGAGAATGCCTACCTTAGTGGTCTAGTTTTGCCTTCAGTCATTCACAATTTTAATTCTTTGCCATTGTCATAAGGAGTAACAATTTACAATGCCACCATGTATTGCAGATGACTGTTCTTATCATTCAACTCATGTGACTCCCACAGCTGTTTGACAACCCATGCATATAGTCTTATTTTTTAAGAGCAATTTTAAGCAGTGGCAACACAATTTGACAACTCGATATAAGTAGGGAACTGCAAGAGCTATTACCCTCTGCAACAATCAGAACAATCCATTGTATTTATACATCCTCTATATGTCCATTGCCCATAGAGAGACTAGATTTTGAGACAAATCAATTTGCCCGCATGAAATCTTGTAAAATTTAAACAGGATGAAGTCAGTGGTATAAAAAATAATGCAAATTTGTTGTCAAAGGTGTAGCCGGTTTATGTTTTTGTTTTATTCTGGTTTTGTCATAATAAATGAACTTTCAAAGAGCTGTGCTCTCAGTCCACTCCATGCACTCTCTCAGTTTTAGCCTGAATTTTGAAATCCAATTAATAACAAGAAAAATGCTCAAGTTAATGAAGAGAAAACAGCTTTTCGTAGCTGCTCTTCATCATTTAAGTTAACTAATTGCCCTTGACTTGTATACAGTGACAACTATCCAACAAGATTGTCATACAACAGTACACATTACTACATGTAGATGGTTTCAAAATGATAATGTTGTGTGTAAAATTGAAATAGTTGACGAGAACTAAAGATAGCAACCAAAAAAGCCCAATTCAATTTTAGGATGAATCAGATTTTCGTTTGGATGCAGTAAACATTATGTATTCTGTATAGTTCCCATAGGATACTGTGATTCCGGAATTTAAAACAAAACCTGTTTTTCATTATCAAGGATATCGATTTGAGCCTTAGTATTGCACACAGCCCGAATTAGTATGTGGAAAGATTAAGTTTATGAACAAAACACGATTTGTCAGAAAATCGATGGCGGCACCTTCTGGAAATCTCCGAGTCAGCCTAAAAATTTATTTGGTCAAGACCAGTTTTGAGTAATTATAGTAGATTTAAATAAGTGAGGATTCTTGCCATTTTGATGGGGGTGACATGATATGGGGTTCAATCCACGGCCACATGGAGACTAGGGGGGCCCTTTGTTGCCATACAAACATATTGAGTCCATGAATATTTTTATCGTCCCTGGAGATAGCATAGTGCACACAAAGTGTTGCTGGTGTATTACTAGACAGCGCTCTAATTTGCCCCAAAAATTCCACAAAAGGGGCAAAGAAGGTCCACTTTGTGTGATTTTTGTGGATAAAAGGACAACAATTTTGACAAGAAAAGTCCACTTTTTGGTGAAGAAGTGTTCAAAAAGTCTAACAAAAGGACCATTTTAGGAGGGTAGGTTACCCTTTATCAAAAACGGTCCACGTTGTTAAATCATGCACAAAAAACAAAAATTAATCTGCATAAAAGCCCTGGTTGTGATCATCCTACTTGCAAAGTGGGCAGATGTTCTGCCATCAGAGGGTGTTTGGAACCATCCCATAATTACATTGCAATGTGCCTACTGTACATTGGAACACATTTCAGTACGTAGGGATACAAGGCGGTTCTCGAACACAAGTCTCGCCTGCTTTCGCGCTGAATTGTAAGACAAAAAGCAGCACACAGAGTGCAACTGGCGAGTCCCATGGGTGTTCCCTAAAAAGTTGTGCAACCAGATAAACTCCATTTCTTAACTAGTTTTACTTCCACTATTTTCATTTGACACCACCCTAGGGGTCACAAAATTTCCATGTGTGGGATATTCATCTTGCAAGTTGAAACCCCCCACTAGCATAAGTCAGAGAGGTTTAGGAGTAGGCACCCCGTGTTTTGCATTTATAGTATTTCTTGATTCCTGCTCTTTTTTTTTTCCATTTGACACCACCCGGGGTCAACAACAGTTTCCATTGTGGAGATATTAATCATGAGAAGTCCTCAACAAGAGAGAACTAAGATGTTTAGGAGTAGCCAACCCGGGTTGCATTTTGCTAGATTCTATACCTCTCACTCTTTCATTTTACGCCACCCTAGGGGTCACAACGTTTTCCATGTGGAGATATTAATCTTGAAAGTGCCCCACATGAGCACAGTAAGAGATGTTAGGAGTCGCACCCCCGGCGTTTGCATTGATAGTCTTCTATACTTCTCACTCTTCATTTGATACCAGCATAGAGGTCACAACATCTTCAGTTGTGGGAGATATGAATCTTGAAATGTCCCCAACTAATCATTACCAAGAGATGGTTAGTTTTAGTAGAACCCCCGGTTTGCATTTATGTATTCGTTATTTCCTGCTCTGTCATTTGGACACCACAACCCCCAGGGCCACAACATTTTCCATTGTAGATATATTAACCATGAAAAGTCATGCAAAAAGATCCCTTAAAAATTCACTAAACTTTAGTAAAATAATATGAAAATTTATTCAAATGGCAACACTTTTTTGAAAAAATCTGTGACCAATTTTAAAATTGAGTCGCCTAAGGTGTCATGAAAGTGGTGAAATGCCACCCCATTTGCGTATGTCACATTTTCAAGAATGTACACAGGATGCAACCAAAGACTGACCGAGAGTAGAAAAACCATTCAATGAAAACAGGGGCACTGATCTAGCTCTATATTGATGTTAATACCTTTGTGTGGTGTACTCCCCCCCCCCTTTTGATAAGTTTCTTGTGTTGTACACCACCAAATCACACACAAGCCTATACTGCCAAATAAACACATGCTGACCTAATTTATTGTAAGGTAAACAAAATCCTGAATCAAATTCTTTTGAAGGTGTAGTATTTTCACACTGACCATTGACATACCTGAGAATATTTGGTTAAATGGACCACGCATTTAGCATTGAGTTGCAATTGTAAAATAATCAAATAATGCCCCTTTAAGTGGCCCACATGCATTTTGAACCACAATTATGTATTCCCACAAAAGATGTTATTATCCCATATGTGTCTCATGTAGCGGAAGAATTTGCAATCAATGTACCCTTTAGTGGATACAGCAATTACGCATATATTTAATTAGATCAATTGCATAAAACAAGCCCCTTTAAATATTTTTAATCAAAACTGAATGAACTACGCAATTGTGTTCATACAAAAAATTACGGCATAGAAGTCTCATGTTAGCGAAGGATTTTGCATATCCAAGTACCATTTCAGTGATATCAATTGATTAATTAAATATGCATAATTGCTTGTATCAAAAAATGCCCCATTTATCGGCCCACATGCACTTTGACCCAAGTAGGACACCAAAAGATGCATGGCATAATATTTCTTTCATGCAGCGAAGGAATTTTGCCTAATCGTTGTACGGTTTAGAGATACAGTAATTAACGCATATTAATTAGCCATTGCAAACCTAAGCCGCTTGTATCACAAACGCTCAAATTGGAAAAAAGCTGCGCACCATGATAGGCTTATGCGGTGAGGAATTTTCCGTATCAAATGTACCGTTTCCAAAAATATGCAATTACGCTTTTTTGGCATATTAATTAGCTCTATTGCCCTAATTGCCCGAAATTACGCCCGGAATCTATTCAGTTCGAGAACTCTTCCAGCCCGCTCCCTTCCACAAGTTACATCATGCATACGCTTACGGAACTCCAGAAAATTGTCCACACGCCTTGCGGAATAATTTTCGTTAATTAGCAAATTAAACTTAATCGCATTATTTTACGCCAAAATCTTAATCAGGTCGAGAACTCTGTAACCCGCTTCGTTTCACCAAGTTCATCATCATAGCCCTTACGGAACTCCAGATAAACGTTACACAAGCCCGTGAAAACTGACTCAGGCACAAAGAGAGCATGCGACAGCACAGCAGACAGACAGACAGACAGACAGACAGACGACAGACAGACAGACACGGAAAGTGATACTAAGTCTCTGCCGAAAAAAGGTTCAGGCGAGACAAAAAAAGTGTTCAAGAAGTTAGAGGACCACAAAACATTTTTCATTGGGGGGGGAAAAAATTCATGCTAAATTACCCAGTACTAATGCTTTGGGGGTTAAAATGAGTGTACAAGTCAGTGTTTTTAGTGTTAAGAATAGGGTGTGCTGGGATCACAGGACCCAATTGAGGTGAAATCCCCAAAATGGGCGAGGCTGCATTGTGTAATGGACTCAATACACCCTCTGGTTCTGCATGTTGGTACATATGGCTACCCTAATAATCAAACTTGGACCATTTTCCAACTTGACTATTTTTCATCTTGACAAGCAATGATGTGACCTGCATGGGATTGAGCAAAATATTCTTTTTTTTTCATTTTTGCACTTCGCTTAAAAAATGTTGCATATTACTGGCTTTACAAGGTCATGTCCGGATCCCTTACAAGATATTTCATATGAAATGTAAACAAAAAATGTAATTTGCAATGAGTATATACCACACTTTTTGGCTGTATTCCAAATGGGCTTCACTCAAAATTTAGTTGCATCTTTCAAGAGGATTCATGATATGATTACAATCTTGGACAAAATTAGTAGACGCACAACTTGACATTTTGCTTTTTAAATTGTCATATTTCACCTCTTTGGCTAGAAAGCTTGAAGCATTTCTTAACATGCAGTCAGGTCCAAAGAAACAGAATTTCAGGATTCAACTTCATTCAGGGAGGGGTGATTTTACAATGTGTGTCAGCAATTTCTCCCAAGATTGTAGGATTCAGTGCCATTCTTACCCTCTATCTCCGTTTATATATTTTTATTCCAAAATTTTGTCATATTTTCGTGATTTGAGAGTAAGTAATCAAAAGGAATACAATTTTGACTCAATTATTTCCATCTGGGAAAATGGGTTGTAAATAGTTAATAGTACTGTAATTATACTGGTTGTGTATTTTTTAACATTTCGCTCTAATTATATGTATGAGATTAACATTGTGTAATCAGGGGCGGCGCCAGGGGGGTGGCGGGGGGCGACTGCCCCCCTGAGATTTTCCAAATTTAGGAAAAACGGGGTTTTGCGCAAAAATTGGACTTTTTAACCAAAAGGAGTTCCATTTTTTATACTGTTTTTCGTCGCGCTCGCCCCCGCCCCTATGATGTTTCGCCCCTCCAATGTTTTTTCCCTGGCGCCGCCCCTGTGTGTAATTGCTGATGCTCTTTGGTGAATACACCATATTGATGTTTTTTAAATTTACAACTACAAATAGATTCTAGGTTTTAGCTAATAAGTTGGTTATCCATTATAGTCAAAAGCAATCAATCCAAGCTTCATTGATTATCATAAGGATTGGGGAAAGATAATAGGTTAGTTGGATGCTACCCTATGCTATATGTAGAGTAAAATATCCTATTAGCCATTTTCTGATTTTTTGACGGCCTATAACACTGCGCCTAAAAATTAACTTTTCTGGGGGATGGATGTAAGAGTTGTTTTTAACTAATCTTGGTTGAATTATAATAGAAAACATGTTCAATGAGCAAGGACTGGAGGAAGCAAGGAATGAGTTATATTTTTGATTTTGTTTAAAAAAACATTGCACAATTTCTTGGAATTTGATGAATACAACAACTCAGTAGTTAACCCTTGGCATACCAGGCTATTTTTGTAAAACATATGCTAACCGGGGAGGGTGATGGGCAACCCACCATAGAATTTACATAATGAACCCCCCTATGAACTTTATTTTGGTATCAATGGTAGCTACTGGGTCTCCTTATCCAAGTGATACCAAATAAGTACAACTGATGGTCACACATGTGACCGAACTTTATTGGCCCCTATGACAAAATAACCCAATCAAGATAACCAAAATAATGTTTCAACTTTAAGGTTGGACTAAGGTATAATACGTAAAAAGTATTAAGAGATTGGTTTCCTTGTAAAAACAGCCATTAGGTTGAAAGTAAAAAGTTACCGGTTTTAGGTCACAAACATGACGTGTAATGGCCCAATTGATTGGACGCTCAAATTCACCTCAATCAGTAGTGCAGCAAGAGGTAGGGTATCACTAAGTTCATTTCCTACTTCTGGCCGGTGAATATCCTTGCAAGAAAATTAAGCAAAGGGCAGCAATTTCTGGTATCCCTCACGATGCTAAAATCACATATGATATTCTCTTCCTTGGTGTTAAGATTGCTCTATTTTAACATCATTAATATGATCATTTGTAGGTGGCTTTTTTAGAGACAATAGATGTGGTCTGGAAGTGTGAAAGAATATAAAATAAGACAGGAGATATTAATGGAGATAGATACTAGTTAGTGAAAGGCCAAAATGTTGGTAATGTTTTTAAAATATATAGGACCAGATTAAAGCAATTGTTGTAAAAATGTTAGGGCCTGGTATCTTGAAATAGGTCGGCTTGACTGCTACCAACTGGGCAATTGTATCTGTTAGAGTTTTAATACTATGGGTCATAACGATTTGCAGGAAGGGATTCGCATTATGATAGCCTCATATGACCTTTTTTGCATGTAAATTCCATAAAGATTGGTTCCAATTGAACGTAAAGAGACATGGCACATTTGAAACGTGCGCCCTCAAGATTTTTCATATTGATATTTTGGCATGGGGTAAAGTGTAGATACAAAAGCCCTCACCGAAAATGATACGACCCATCAGCTTCCCCCCTTATGGGTAAACAGACCGATTTTATATTTAACGCGACGGCGACGTAAATTTCAGCAGACGACGAAAATGCTTTTAACACAAGAACACGCACTCCGTATGCAAGTTTCTCACGCTATGCACACTGTTTGACCGGTCTATAACCTTTGTGGTTTAAAAAAGTGAGTACGAGTCAAAAATAATTCATGTAAATATAAACAGGTGTTGATTAAAGTTACGAAAACTTAAAAGTTGGCCTACAAATTACCTGGATGTCTTATCCTCATATCAAGTCCCTAGGGCTGTTTGGGGTATGTTATTTTTTGTGTTAACAATATCTGTTCTTCCAATGGCCTAGGGACTATCATTTGAGAGCAAATTGAAGAAATTTCATATTTTGTGCAAAGTGCAAGTGCCGCTTTAAACTTTTTATCTGTGAGTCAATCTACAACTTGACCTCACTATGACCTTGACCTTGACCCCATCAAAAAGTGGGGGATGCCAAGTTGCACCTGTGATCCAAGTTGTTTTAAATCCATTAAAGTATGAAGATAGTACGGAAAGTTAACCCTTTTTACAACAAGACATCAACAACAAAACAGGACATCAACAACAACAGGAACTCGTGGGACAAAGTGGTCACTATGTGTCTTCCTGCCTTAGGGCAGGCGACACAAAAATGAAATGAATGTTGGTTTGGTGAATTGAAACCAAAATATGTCTTCTAAAAATAAGAGTGAAATGAAATTTATATTTTACATAAAACCATTTGCAAAATCATCCAGGAAACTATAATTCTATATATCTGGCAACACTCAAGATTTTGGTAATAACCATGGAGTTATAATAACTTCCATGGTAATACACGACCAGTTAAGTGTTACGATTCTGCCCATGTAGTAGGTACATTTGAGAAAAATATGGCACTTTACAACCATGTGTCAAAATGAAAACAATTTGGGTCACTTGCATAGGAACTGACTG
This sequence comes from Ophioderma brevispina, assembly GCA_023653785.1. Taxonomy (NCBI): domain Eukaryota; kingdom Metazoa; phylum Echinodermata; class Ophiuroidea; order Amphilepidida; family Ophiodermatidae; genus Ophioderma; species Ophioderma brevispina. The sequence continues at coordinate 109,450 of JAMKCH010070330.1, read as the reverse complement.
ACGTGGGTCATGATTAACTTTAAAGTTTTCAGTAATGGCAAATATTATATGCTAAGCCTGTCATTCCAGCATGTTTCAAATTTGACCTTTGCCCCCTAAAAAGTAGGTCAGAGGCAATGAGTGGATAAATTAGAGGTGCGGACTGTTAGCGGGTTTATAGGCCAGTTTGTTTACAAAACAAACCTAAACATATGCTCGGAAATAGAGGCGCAAATAGAAAAACATCACAAAATCGGCCATTTTTTAAAAAGAAAATTGTCCTTATTGTACACAGGAAATCGTGGTGATGTAGTAATATATATTTTATTCAAGTTAATTTTTGATCTTCATTTACCATGTTTTCATCGAAATGAATGAAGAGGGCAATGGACCTAAATCTGACATAAATCAAATAAATTATTCCGGAAAGTGTTGACCAATTTTGGTTGCCATGAAGCCAATTTTTGTTCACCAAATTAGAGAACACACTTTCCTGATATGAATTTGCTGACGCTGAAATAGTGATTTTTGTTTTGTGGTCAATACTTCAGTTGTGTAATGAAACAAAGAAGGTCTGAACACGGCTAAAAATGCAGAATTGTTTAGTGAATCTTATCAAGCCCGCCAAATTATATGTGAACTCCCAGTTTTTCTTGTTACTTGACACTTCGGAAGGGGATTTTAGTGTACGATTGCTGGTAAAGTGTTAGCAAACAGCAACGTTGAAATTTAAGGTGGTGATATCTCACGACCAGGGAGGTGACAGCAGCGTAAAGGCTGTCGATCAAAAATTCCACCTTATGCGGCAATTTTAACATACCAGCCTTGCTTATTTTTTGTTCCGACGATATTCCGCTACCTTTCTGTAAGATTATAGTAGATTCAACCCATCGTGTCACCAGAGGAAAAGTTTCGGACAGAGTTAATTAGTTGGGATAGGGGCCAGAAAAGGAAAACATGAGGCCCGATTCACGTGTTTCATGAACGAATTGAGATAATCTGGCTTTTCATGTTGCCATCATTTTCAAAGACTTTTGTGTTCCTTCGTATCCAAAACACGGGCACTCAAAAGTCAGTAACATTCAACTCACCTGTTACATTGAATACCACTGAAGCAAATACGATTAGACAGAATGTTTGAGAGCTACGTTTTTGTAGCTACAAATGCATTTACGTTGACCTGAATGCTTTCATTAAGCATAGAATTGATTTCTCTCTGCTATTGGACTACATGTTTCAATAGATGTAGCTTGGAATTTTAATCCCGATTTTAATTTCCAACTACTGCTCATGCCCCTCATTCAATGCCCATACCTTCGGAAAAGTACTAGAGGTGACACGATGGGTTGAATCTACTATAGTTTCATGTAAAATGCTAGTTTACCTCACTGAATCCAGTGGTCACAACGCCGGCTTTCATGAAATCAGATCATGAAGCAGACGATGTAAGTGTGACGTCACATTTTTATACCTTCAAAAAGGTTGAAACAAGGCGAACTTGTATTTACGCGATGCGTAAAATATGTCCCCACCGAATGTCATGATCGCTAAGAAGTGATAACTTAAACTACACCAGACCACCCCCCTAAATTCTGGTCAAAACTCCCTTGAACAAGGAGAGACCACCCTAATAAACCATTCAATGTCCTTCCACCCACCAATATAAATTACATGGATTACAAGGCAAATGTGGGCTTTCCCCCTCCTACAATATACCCAAGTTTGGCTACTCTAGCTCATCTAGAAAAAAGATATGGCCAAATATTGACCTTTTAGGTGCAATATTGACCTTTTTGACATTTCCCCACCATCTGACAGACCCAAGGGAGGACCCAGGGGAGGACCCAGGGGAGGACCCTGTGGAAAATGAATTACATGATTAGTAGGGGCTTGTGCCCTCCTATAATATACCCAAGTTTGGCTACTCTAGCTCATCTAGAAAAAAAAAAAGATATGTAAAGACATGTTCAAATGTTGACCATTTGTGCAATATTGACTTTTTTGACATGTCCCTACCCCTTGACAAACCAACAGGAGGACCCTGGGGGAATGAATTTTGCATGGTTAGTAGGGACTTTCTCCCCTCTACAATATCTAGCTCATCTACAAAAAAAGATATGGCTAAATGTTCCAGGATTAACATTTTTCTCACAGACATACGGACGGACGGAGCCCATTTTATGGTCCCCTTCCAAACTTCATTCGGCGGGGACAACTAACGAATTGACTGATTTTTGAAACTTTGTGTCAACAATTTAACCTTTGACTTTATAATCATAATTTGTATGAAGATGTCATTGTAGACTAAAAATCTGTGACCAGTGTACAAGATGATGAGCCTGATCCATTTAAAGTTAGCATGGTAGTCAAAAAATAAATTTCATACTTTTGATTTAATTTCTTTGTTACATGATAGACCAACATCTTTTCTTTCAGCAACCTTATGAAAAAAAAACAACAAACTGCACCAAAAAAACTATGGTTTGGACCATTTTATTGTAGGAGTGTCATGGATAGATGTCATGGACGGACATCCACACATGATAAATTATGTGGTTTTATCTTGAAAGGTGATCCACCAAATAAATTGGGTAGAGCTGCATATATGGAGGAGGAGTAGATCATTTATACAAACTGCACTTAAACTCAGAAAGATGTAAGGTACGGAGATTCAGGGTTGTGTTGACATTTTGATGAAGAACTGTAAGTCCATGATGCAGAAAATTCTCGAAAAGTTTTTTCTACATCTTTACAGCGAGAAGGAAAACTAGAATATCGCTGTTCTCGGCTTTCGAGCTCAATATATTCAAAGAATAAAGCTGTGGGCTGCTCTTTAACCTGGCGTATTACCTTTGACCTCATCAACATATGAAGGATCCCATGGTGGCACCTATGACACAAGTTTGGTTCCAAGTTGAACTTCAACTTTTCAATGAGGTCAATTTAAAGTGCGTGTTCGATCGTCTTTGCGGAACCCTGATTTACCCGAAGTAGTATTAACTTTGATATCAGATGAAAGGCTGTATTTCTCATTGTTGTCCTTGAAATTTGAGCCCTCCACATCCATTTCATTCCCATGATATAACAAAGAGGCATCAATGATGCAGGAACCCATCAATTGGGATGGTTAGGGAAGTTGTGGGGTCATAGGTAATGTAGGGTCATCACAGGTGCAATTGACATATAGCCCATGGGTCTTGGCCCAGTGTTATATTGAGCAAGTTTGGTGGATTATACAACTTAACTTGGAAGAATGTTTTGATATTTTGGGTCAAAGGTAAGTATGGTCATTTGGAGGTCCAAGGGCATAAGGGCCATGAAGAGGGCATCTGTGCATACAATAAGAGTTCTGGACCGGTGGTTTTTTTAATATATTTTATAGGCGGTCCTTGGATTTGGCTATAAAACGTGTTTTGCGATCACCTGGATTGAATGACCCTCGGGGTTGCGGTTCCTTGTCCTCTTAATGACCCCTGATGACCTTGTCATGGACCTTTAAATTTTCGTCATCAACAATCGACCACACCCACAAGTTTGCCTGGATACACCAAAGTTACCCCTTTGACCTTGCATGACCCTGATTGACCCTTGTTGTGACTAACTCTACCCACCATACCAAAACTCTACCCAATACGTCAAAGCATGGCCAAGTAAACCAATAACGACCCCATGGATGACCTTGGACCCCAAAAATGACCCCTTGAAAAAGTGGAACACAACCTCGTTACGGCGAAAACTCTTACACCATACCAAAAACTCATTATCCATACGTAAAAGCACGGCCAAGCTAACCAAAAATGACCCCTGAATGACCTTTTTGACCCCAAAATGACCCCCCTCAAAAACGTGACCACCAAACTCATTACGGCGAAAATCTACCACCATACCAACAACTAATATCCATTATATCAAGCACCACCACGTTACCCGAGAAACGACCCCGGATGGACCCTTGACCCCAAAATGACCCCTCGAAAACCTGACCACAAAACTCGTACAGCGAAACTCTCCCACCATACAAAAACTCATATCAAACGTCAAAGAACAGCCACGTACTCGATAACGACCCCTGGATACCTTTGCAGAGCTGCCAAACATGAGATTTTGGAATCATGAGATTTGATCTTGGAACAGGGAGATTTGATTGAATCCGGGAGATTTAAAAAATAGTCGGAGCATTTCAGTGTAATACCTCCCCAAGAGGGATACAGCAATGGATATGGTCTTAAAGATCAATTGGAAAGCTTTCACATTTAAAGGGGAACTGTCAGTAGGAAACGTGTCCATTTGGAATTTTTTTTTTAAAAGAATGACATGCAAAAGGTGAAAGTAAAGTCACTTTAAAGGTGTGTAAATTGAAAACGCAGACACCTACAAGTTTTATGAACTGCATCATGAGTAGAGCTCTTAAAATAAAAGCTGTCCGAAAAAAAATTGACAGGGCTCCGCTTTAGACAGCCCCCATTAAGGAATGCAGTAGGAACTAAGTACATATGGAGATTTAAAAAAAAATTATGAAATTTTAAAATGAAAAAGTCGAAGTAAAGTCAACTTTTAAAGGCTCCCTAACTTGAAAAGAGCCATCTACAAATATGAACTTGCACCAGGATGAGATAGGGCTCTTAAAAATAAAGCTTTCCGAAAAAAAATTGACAAGGGATCCGCCGTCTGACAGAGCCCGTTTAGGGAATGTCAGTGGGAACACAGTCCACAACCAGGCACCTAATAATTATAACCTAACACTTTTGCACTAATAGTGATGGAGCAACTTCAAAAAAGGCAAACCGCAATCACAACAGGTTCATTATCTTGTTAGGCCTATCCCTTTGCACCAATGGAGTAATTTGTTAACAACTTTAAGAAAACAGCATAGCCTTTTATAGCAGTTTAAATGGTTTAAATATAAAAATATGCTGTGTGCTGGTCCATCCGAAAGTGGGGAGAAAAACTATGTCAAAAAACCAAAGACTATATTATTCTTTGTGCCTAAGAATGTGTTACTTATTTTCTTACTTGTATATACATTTTATTTTATCTCAACCAACACATCATTTTCCTGACCCCTGAATGACCTTTGACCCCAAAATGACCCCTCGAAAATGTGACCCAAACCTTGTACGTCGCGGCTCTACCAACACACCAAAATTCATATACGTATGTAAAAAGGACGGTGAAAATCATAGCCGGACAAACCCCAACAAGCCCCCAAAGTTGATTTTTGTAGTAATATGATTTGACCAAATGGGGTCAAAGGTCAAATAGGGCCATTAGAGGTCAAAGGGCACATGGGTCATCATAGGTCATTCTGCGCATACCAGTAAGGAGTCCTGGAAAAGTGGTTCCTTTAGAGTTGTCTAGCCTTTAGTTTCCAGAAGGTTTTATTATGTAGATTGCCAAAATGGGGTCAAAACGCCATATAGGGTCATTAGAGGCCCTCTATATATACTCACTATGAGACTTGGGTCAGTGGTTCTTTTCTACGTGTGAAGGTGATTGGCAAAAGTACACTAAACAGTTTACTTCACACTCCGGTTCCCACGGCAATGCCTTACAATGATCGGTGATGCAGCAAGCTGATAACATCGTATATTGCAGCTCTTTTACACAATACATGACCTTGGTTGACAAACGTAAATAGGGCATATCAGGCGGGGTCATGGACAACTGTAGCAGAGCAAAATGTCGGGTCTTACGGTTTTTTAAAAAGAATTCTCTATTAATTTTCGTATGTTTCAGGCCACTTTGAGGGGAATATCCTCGATCAAAAAATAGAGGATTATTATTGACAAATTTTAAGCTCTTTGTTGAACAATTTTATGAATTCCTAGTCAAAATGTAATGAATTTCTGGGAGATGTGTCCAAAGAGTGTCCACTTAGTATTGATATGCTTACCGCCAGTTATTTCAAATTTTCCGCTTTTCAACGAGCGGGATATTAAAAGGTAGAAGTCGAATGTAAGGCCAGTCATGTAGTGGAACACCGTCACACAATAATCTTTTTTTTTTAAGACCCGTCAAAAGTAAGGAAAGCGTGTTTGTCATCCCAACTCGCATAGAATATTAGTATCCCAGTGTAAGGGTTATTAAAAATATTCCGAAGTATGCCCACGCTGTCGCAAGTGAATACCCTCTTTTGTTTATCATATTTATAGATCGGACTATTTCTATCTATAAACCGAATATATTAAAGTGCCTTCAACTTAACTTTCAAGGACCACTTTTAAATTCCATGAAGTGGCTTTAATTTCAAGGTGCTTTAAAACGGTCAACGTAGTGTGCATCGTTTTTAGAGGAACTGCCACGCTGGGCATGGTATCCATTGTCGCAGCAAGGTCCCTGTGGTATCGAAAAACAGCCACAAGAACTTAATAATGACAACCAGATAAGGTTTCTCAGAGTAACATCCAAAATTGTTTCTCAAAGACCTACAAAAATAAACAATATACATAAACTAAAAATTCTAAACTTGCCGCACAAACCAACAAACCCAATTTTCACATCCTATACCATAAACACTAGCATAGTCAGTATAAATGCCATAAGGTTAAAAAGCTTGCCTCCTGCAAAGGACGATACCCACAATAACCAAATTTGCTAAGGTTACGGACTTAAGATTTTGAAGTTTGCTTCACTAAAGTAGGCGAATTGTACTTTGCTTTTAAATTATTTGAGGACTTGGTTGCAAAATACCCGAGTTATTAACATACCTCAAGTCTGATCTCAAGTATTAAAAACAACTTCTTTTGGGTCATCTCTATATAGTCGGGGACCTTCATCCAGGGATATTTGTTTACACTAAATCGACTAAAGTCAAATGAAACTCGCACTTGTGTTGACTCAGTCCCTGGTAAGCCCTTGGTAGATATGTTAACACGATCACCATTTCATTTTCCGCCCCGAAGAACCCCACTAAACCGGTTAATAGGTGCACACATAAACCATGCATTCATTAAGAAAGACGACAAGCATTGGCATCAAATATGTCCAAAACTTGACAAAAGATACAAAAGTTACCCAAACTGACTCCCCGTCACTAAATTCCCAAAAATAAACCTACGGCGAAAGGCCATCACCGTCCAGAACAATTTGCCGAATTTTCGCGGCGGAAACGGACATAAAACGGCCGACTAGCTTCGCAAACACAACCGATCTATTAAAACACGCCGCTCACTCGATTCGCAACAACCCATCATTGATGGGTTAAAAATACTCGGTCCTTGGACCGCTGTGTCGCCTGCCGTCGCGGGTTATTGTGCAGATCGGCCTAACATGACCTTTGACCTGATATGTGACCTTGGACCTCAAACAAATGAAGGCTTGCATGTAAACTCCATAACCAAGTTTTGGTCCAATTGAACGTTAACTTTTCAAATGAGGTCAAGTTTACATTTTGCAGCCTATCTTCAAGTGACCTCACATGACCTTTGACCTTGGTATGTGACCTTTGACGCTCATCACCAAATTAGGGATCCCATGTTGCAGCACCTGATCAGTTTGGTTCCAATTGAACTCAACTTTTCAATTGAGGTCCAATTGTACAATATTGCAGCCCCTCTTAACAACTTAGAGCCTCGACACGATCTTGACCGTTGATGTACCTTTGTGACCTCATCACAAATGATGGGATCCATGTTGCACCCTATGACCCAAGTTTGATTTAAATTCCACAAATATGCAGATCTTACAGCAGAATGTTACCATTTTCACACCAGCAGACATCAAAAATACAGCAAGTGAACTTTCGTCATCCCCCTTGACAAGATGGCAGTCTGAAACATGACCTCAGAGGACCTTTGACCTTGTTCCATGACTTTGAAATCAATCCCACACATGAGGAACCTTTGCACCTTACCCCAAGTCCTGGTATAAATCGGACTTAAACTTTTCGAAGGAGACACGAAAACGAAAACCTAACAAACTGGAACACAACCAACATACACAGACATCCTACATTCACACCCTCCGCAATTCCCCCTCTGCTTTTCAAGCCAGGGGGATAAAAACAGACAACAGACATCAACAGACAACAGTGGACAAAGTGACCCTATGTGTCTTCTGCTTTAAGGCAGGTGACACAATAATGTTTCCACTTTTGCTAGATTGGTTGTTTTGTCATGGGGCCAAAGTATGGTCACATGCCTGACTTCCCGAAGAATGGCCCTATTCTAACTTATTAAGTACAAAACCCAGCTAATAAGGCCAAGGATGGATTTTTATAGAGCTTTACACCAAGTTTTTTAGAGGGATTAAACCCCACTAAACCCTCGATAAAACTCTGGAGTTTAAAACTCTGAATACGTCCACGTGGTCAAAAACTCCAATCGACACTCCAGAGTTTTGAAACTCCAGAGCTTCAGCCACCGTATGGACATGACTACTACGCCTTTGTAAGTCACAGCTAACAATGATTTAGCAGACGTGACTTGAAGCAAATCCTGGGTGGTCAAAAAATCCTTATTAGTTGCAGAAGCTTTTTCAAAGCCATTGTACATGTAGTGATGATGTTGTATATTTACTGCCAACCTAGATGCCAAAAGAGAGACATCAGTAATATAGTTTGTTCCCTAAATGACTGAGAGGTCAGTCATTTAGCACAGATGTTAAGAGGCCCACATATATTGTTTTGTTGATATGCAAATTAGCTCATTATTATTCATTAACATGCAGATATCTGGACATCATGGTACCCCACTTCAGAAGGTTTATGGTTTGTTACATTTTGTTGGACCAGTGCATTAATGATAATCGTTTGTTCACATGCAAATTAGCTCATTAGCATTCCTTAGCATGTAGATATCTAGAAGTCAGTCTACCACCCTACCAACTTCTCAGGTTGTGTTTTGCTGGTAAAGAAGATGTTATTTGTTCATATGCAAATTAGCCATGATTTGTACTAACGTGCAGATACACACGTACATCAGATACAGACATCCCTCCAGCAGTATCAGCGGTTCAGATGATGTAAAGAGGTGAACTTTTTTCAAGTAAACCAGAAGATGATAAGATAATTAATGATCAACTGAACTTTCACTATCCTTGTCAACTATCCTTTGTGGTACTTCTTCCTCCTCCTCCTCCTCCTCCTCCCCCTGTTCTTCCTCTGATGAGCTTGCTTCAGAAGAAAAGTAAATCACAGGAGGTCTGTTGGTATTGATGGACAGATCATCATCATCATCATCTCTCTCACTAGAGTCCTCTTCATCATTTTGCTTCAATGATGTGTTCTCAAGTTCTTCGGTGGCTTCTGCAAGGGCATCATTTTTGGACCAATGGCTATCACTGCTATGTAGAAATCCCTCTGGCCTGTTAGAATATAAGAAATTGTATATCATGAAAAACTAGAATTTCGTGGTTCTCGGCTTTCGCGCTCGCTATATTCAAAGAATATAAGCTGTGGGCCGCTGTATGACCTTTGACCTTGGCATATGACCTTTGACCTCATCAACATATGAGGGATCCCTTGGTGCACCTATGACACAAGTTGGCTCCAATTGAACTTCAACTTTTCAATTGAGGTCAATTTAAAAAAAAACTAACATTTTAGTGACACACACACACACATACATACACACACACGCATACACACGCACAACAGATTGCTAAGTGGTTCTCCAGCTATAGCTGGCGGCCCACAAAAAATGTACAGAACATTTGTGTTCTCATAGCACAGAAGGAACGCTTGCTTACCTTTACCAATGTTGATAATAACGATTTGCATTGCCAGGCAGATGCAGAACATCCATGTAATATTTAATACTATTCATTATAATAACTGGTGACCACAATTATTAGCTTAGACAAAACAAACATGACATCACCCTTGTTTTACCCATGTTTAATAATAGTTATTTATTTCACGGTTAATGCAAGCATCCTTTATAGATCAACTAGAAAAAAATCTCTGTATCATTTTTACTGCAATTGCAATAACATTTCCAGTTTCTAGGGTTTGTTATATATTAACACAAGAGCTGTTCAGAGGGTGTTTTTAATTAATGTCAACCCCTGACATGCACAGTTGTTTTGGGAAAAAATTCACTTCAATAGGGTCAGTTGTTTATTGGTTATTGTATAGCGGTACTAGTATACTACTAATAAGGACTTCACAAGATGTGCTATTAGGTGCTCAATGCATATCTTTAATGACTTACATCTCTAACGCCCGATGTAAGGGCCGCACGATAAAAGTCATGTTACTTGACAGCGAATAAATGTCTATCTACGAGGACAATCGTGCTGTATGATTTTTATTGACAACTAATTTTGCCAGTGACAATTTTGATAACATTTAGAGAAAAATTATCTACATACGGTCTGTATTTTGCGATTTATTTTTATATTATAGGTTGGATTCCCGACTGAGAATAGCCACTGAATAGACGAGCCGACATTATTACGATAAACGGTAAAAGTTATATTAAAATTAGGCAAGGCCTGTTGATCAAGTAATGTTGGACTGATTGTTGCCATATAAATTTTGAATTCTTTACTTTTATGGAATATTTGTAATTGTTTACATGTATTTCGCACATCTGATGTGTGATTTAATGATTCGGATCATTAATAATTATGTTAAATGCCCAGTTGTGATGATACCTAACCTACATTGTACACCCCGTTGTACACGGGGGTTGGCGCTAACTGCATGTAGTGATTGCGGAGCTCAGAATAGAATATTTCGTACTAACCGCCAAAACATCTTTACACTATCCTTAAAAATTATATGTCAGGTGCCTGATGTGATCATACTACTTGGGAATTTTTTCGCACTGCATCCATAGCTTTAAAAATTGGCCATTTAATGTGTTAGTAATTGAGTATTGTTGTTGATAGCGGGCGATAGGCGATTTTTAAGAGAGGTTACAGCTGGTTTTATGAGGTAATCGCCCGACCTTGGATCCAAATACAGCCAATCAGAGAATTTTTCGCCCGGTGGCCGCGATATAGCGGAGAGTTGAACAAAATGTAATACTATCGAATCGCTCAAAATCCATCGCGCGATAGAAATTCTTTCGCCGAGGCAATAAAAAATCGGGGTCAAGTTCCTTCGCAGCCGCGATATCGCGGACGCGAAGTGGAGTATACATCGGGCTTAAGACTGCCGACGTGGACATCTGATGATGTAGCTAGTTCCAGTTTAGGCTAGTGACCTGCAAGGCCACTGGTGTAGTATTTCTGCTGAGGTAGCTGTTGCTATGCAGATGCAGAGAAGTTATACACACATGTATGGCACATGTCACACATGTGATCCCATAAAAATCCTATTCTTAACACATAAAAATCCTGACTTTAACCCTCATTTTAGCCCACAAATTAGTATTTAAAGGTGCTTGTTCCGATTTATGTGTATTGTATTCTCTACATGATATGAGAGTCTGGCACTTGCACATACACCCCATCAAGTACCGTGGGGAAACAAACTTGTGGTTTTGATGGTAGATGCATAAATGCATGTTGCAAAGCCCTATTCAATACTGTGCTAATAATGATGGTTAACCATTAAAATGGCGGTTTTTTGTTTATATCTTGGGAATGAAATGGATTTGAGGGCTCAAATTTCAGGACGACAATGAGAAAAATACGGCCTTTCATCTGATATCAAAATCGATACTACTTCTGGGTAAATCAGGGGGGTCCCAAAGACGATCGGAACACGTACCTTTAAGTTATTTTTCGCATGATTATGAAATATCTTGCCGTTCTTAATCTTTAAAAACCTAAGTACTGACATTTGTTTAGTAGAGTACAGTATAGGAACATTGCAATGCATCATGGGATTGATTCAAAACACCCTCTGACAGCTGTTTGAGAGTCTCATGTATTATGACAAAACCAGAATACAAAAAATATGAATAGCGACACAGTTTTGACAAGAAATTGGCAGCACTAGTTACATCCTGTGCAAATTTCACTGCTGGCAAATATAATTTTTCCTAAAAACCTAGCTTTACACAGTCTCACAGATCTCTATGGGGAATGGGCATATGCATTGAAATAGATTCATCACGATTGTTCATGTTGTATATAAAAGTCTTCCGACTGGAGGACGAAACATCTTAACCAAGTAAGTCAATGTTGAACAAGATCTACTTTTATATATAGAGATGCATTTTAACCCACACCTATGTGGGTTGAAATCATCACCACTCACTTGCAAATATTTTGTAATCTGTTTACAATGAGTATATTTTTATGCTCGTTTGAGATCGTCAGAGGTGGACTGTAACAAATGTGGCAGTGCTGGAGGACTCAAGTCTGATTTTTCAAGAACTCAGACTTGGACACCTTGGACTCGGACTCAGCTCGAGTCTGGCAAAATTGCACATTTTTTATATGTTTATTTTAGATGTTTTTTACGTTTCTTACGTTTTGTTTTTTCTGCACCACCGGCCACTGTTTGATGAGTGACGACATCATGTATCGACTATAAATTAGTTCAATGCGATACCCATTTATCATCATAGTTCTCCTTCCGTTCCAAATAATGCAATAAAGATAGCATATTCCAGCTAAATATAATTGATCGCGCAGAGTCCATATTGTTTAATTATCAAGGAAACAAATAACTTGCCGGGTTGGGTGGTTCCGATGTCTGGTACATGCACTGACACTCACAATAACGCACGGAGGATCCAAATGACACATGGCATTGAGTGAAAGCCCAAATGGAGCAGAGCGCGCCGATTACCAACAAGATCAATGCGATTTAATGCCTTGGACTTCCGGGTTCATGCTGTTTGGGCGACATGAGTTGGGTTGGATATTCTGCCACCTTCGTAGATGATACCATCATTTAATGACACCATGGACTTGGACTCAGATACTAGGGACTCGGACTTGGACTCAGATGGGATGGACTCAACTCCAGCACTGAAATGTAGTATGATTCATCATGCCTCTTCACAGTGGTAGTCAGGGCTAGAATTTTGGCAAGAGTTTGAGAGTTCACTCTCACAAAGACTCCCTCAAACGAATCCATGATAATCCAGTTAGATTCTCGTAAATTGCTAAACGTTTCACTTAAATTGATTAGAGAAGAATCCACAGCCTCACGCCAACTCCACCTATGAGAATCCAAATAGACTCTCATAACTATCCACCCCTGTGTTGAGACTTTTGTTTTGAGCGTTTTCATTTTTCAAGAAGCCTATGTAAAGACAAACAGTGTCTAGCAATTACACAACTTCGCTGTGAGCAATGTGCAAATTGAATTGCTGACTCCCTACTGCCTGTTTCGGGTCCTTTCAAATTTAACAAAGGAGTCACAGGTTATTCCACTCGCTTCCTGTAGATCAATGTAGAACGGTCAGCTATGTGAGTGCATTGTAAAAATCGCAAGACCAGAAAATGGTAGAGTCTGTGTGCTGAGAGTTTCAGGTCCTAGGTGATATTCTTTTTTATTTGTTCTTTTTTTGTACAAGGAAAATTTCACAAAAGCATACTAACAATCATATTTTTTTTTAAATACATCTTGGACCAGCCACCCCTTGCTGATGGTTTGAACTACCATTCCCCTGCTGGCATCTGTATACAACCTTAAAAAGAAATCTGCACCCTCATTAATAAATACCCCATACATCCAACCACCCCCAAACCACACACATAACCTTCTCCACTCACCACTGTACAGATACCAGGGGTCCGTTCGCGAAACTCAGTCGTAAATCTATGTGCATACTATGTCATGCCGGAGTGGACCATTTTGTCCAAAGCACTGTGAAACTGGTATGAAAAGGTCTGTATGTAGGAACATAAGCATGAGTTAGTATCCACGGAGGGTTATGCATGAGTTTAGCGAAATGTACCCAGATGACCACGTGGATAGTCTTATCCACCAACAATAAGCATTCTGGTCCCTAAGACATAACATTAACATTAAACATATTTATGTATCCCACATCATTAATCGATATAAACTATTATACAAATGATATATAAGATTTTGTATCCATGAAATATAATGAAGTGGAAGAGTACTGGAAGTAAGCGAATTAAAGGCCGTCAAGTCCCGACTTGTTTCTATTTATTTGTAGTTAGAAATGAGTGACTTTTATAAATTAAATTTAAAACGAATGGGTGGTATTTTTTGAGTCTTTAAACATTTGATGGAATGTTATCCCATTTTTAACGCCAATGTAAGATATAGATGTACCACTAAATCCAAGTTTAATATTAGGTATTGAAAATCTGTTGAGATGCTTGTAGAATAAGTGTGATTTTAGGATTTTGTTACCAAAACATTGTTGTCAAATGTGGAGGGCAACTGGTTTTTGCTTATTTGTACATGAATGTTTTCCAATATTATGTTACACAAATCTTATTATTTTAGTGGTTATATTAACAAAATCAAAGGAATAGATTGCACTTCTGTAATCACCGTTGCTCACTGCTCTCAGTGCACGCTTGTGCAGTATGGAATATTCCGTGTCGTGTGCATTGCATTGACCCAATGCAGTGATACCATATGTGATATGCGAGAGAAACAGTGTTCTATGAGACTAAGAAGTGCAGTTTCAGGTAAAAAGTACTTACTTATAAAACTTCCAATAACTGCCGTTTGACATTTCTTTCTATGCATCAATGTGATTTTTCCAGGTTAGAATTTGGTCGATAGTTGATTCCTAAAAGTAAAAGCATTAACTTGATTTATTTTGGTGTTACGATGGAGATATAAAAGAGTCATTTATTTGTTTTATTGTGAGTGCCAAAAAGCATATAGTGTAGTTTTTTTTAAGATTGAGTGAAAGTTTATTGTCGTGAAACGGTGTTTAGTTTACGTATCCATTATTCATTATTTATTTAGTTTGTTAATATCATGAGTTATGATTCCTGTAAATGCATAGTACATTGCAATAATATACAAAGACAATTCTATGAGCAAGAAAATTTGGAATATCATTAACAGATATAATAAAACCCAAGGGTCCTAAATTAGAGCCTTGTGCCATACCAGGTCCATATGTTTAGTTGAAGAATTTGTGACTAGGGAATCAACAAACTGCATTCTGTTTGTGACGGTAATTTTTGAACCAGTCCAAGACAATACCTCTGCAGCCATAGTGATGCATTTTAGCTAAGAGGGAAATCATGATTTATAGTGTCAAATGCCTTGGAAACGGTCCAAAACCTATTGCCGCAGTTGTTTGATTATTATTGGAAGCCTGAGTAATTTGTGCACAAGCTTTGTGATTGCCATACTTGTAGAGTGTTGGGGACGATATCCAAAGTGTTTTCAAAAAGTATGTGGGGTTTGTCAATAAATGAAAGGCAATCTGTTAAAAACAGACGCTCTAAAATTTAGAAAATCCAGGTAGAACAGAAATTGGCCTATAGTAGTAAATGTATCTGGTGCTATATTTTTTATGAATAGGAATGACTCGGGCAATTTTAAGTTAATCAGAGGTGCCTGTTGTTAGTACATGGTGTAATGATAGTAAGGGGAATGCTTAAGTAAAAGCAAGTTTTTTATAATAATAGCTGAGCCGTCATGACCGGACTTTTTTTAGCATTTAAATTATTGATAACTTTAATTATTCGTCCTCTGTGATGGGAGTATAGAACATTGTACTATCGATGGATTAGAGAGATAGTTGAAAAAGCTAAGTATGAGATTTGTCTTTGCTTGACCTGATTTGGCCTTGAATGAAGCAGTCATTAAAATATTCAGAAAAAAAAAAATTTTTTGTTTAGGGATCGTTAAAATTTGATCATATTTCAGGTTAAAATCGTTATTACAAAATCTAGGTTTGGTTTTTATTTGTTATATTGTTTAGTATTTTCCAGGTATTTTAATATTTTTCTTTTCTTTATTTATTTGATTTACAAAATAGTGCTTTTTAGCAGTCCTTAATAACTTTGTTATTAATTGTCTTATATTTAGTTCTATTTTGTGGGGTTCTGTTATTTAAGTATTGTTTATAAATCTTACTCTTTTTATTTATCATTTTAATTAAATCTTTAGTTATCCATGGTGATTTTGGTTTAGACTTAGATTTATTTGTTTTCTTGGTAAGTGGTGTGAACTTATCGAGTAAGATATTAAAACATTTCAATAAAGTTATTATAAGCATTGTTGATATCATCATATTTGGATAGATTATCCCAATTAATTTCAGACATAGCTTTTTTCAGAGCTCTGATATTATTTATTGAGAAGTCTCTAGCTACTTTATAGTTTTTGCTTTTATTTAAGTCAATTTGATTATTGGTTAATGTGAAGTTTGGAAGATGGTCAGTTATATTTAATAGTAAGATTCCACTACTATTGTTAAGGTTATTGGTGAATATATTATCTATTAATGTAGCACTTTTATCAGTTATACGTGTTGGTCTAAGTATTAATGGGTAGCAGGAATATGAGTATATCGTGTCAATGAAATTACTTATAGGTTTGTCATTATCTTTAAGGATCTATATTAAAATCACCCATTAAGTAAATTATTTTATTCTCACAAGCAATTTTGTCAATTATTTGATCAAAATGCTATTAAATTCATTAATACTGTGGTGATGATGTCTATAAATTACACCAACAATTATGTTTTTATCATTAGGTTTCCTAATTTCAATAAAACAGCATTCGTAAAGAACATTTTGCAAACATAAATCGGTTCTCTTTTTATAATTTATATTATTTGAGACATAAATACCTACACCACCTATATGAGAATCAATTCTATTTACAGTTTCAAGGTTATAATCAATTAAGTTAAAATATCAAGGGATGTATCATTTTTGAACCAGGTTTCTGAATTCATACAATATTCATAACACCCAATGTATGTGTATTTTACCAAATAGTTTGTAAAAATTACTTAAAGTTGCAACGAGAGATTTTGAGTCGTCCATGTAAGGTGTCATATGTAGTGATTCAGATTCCTTATAGCTTGTACTTTGGCATAGAATGTCTTTAAGTGAAAACAAAAGGTGTTTTTTAAATGGTTATATTGCAATATAAAACATGCGATGAATTTCGTATTTGCTCCTATAGGAAATTAGAAATTTCACAATGTTTGTACCAAAGAAATAATTCTCAGGTTAATCTTTTCAGATGGGGATGTTTTTGATAGAAAGCTTTACACCAGTGCGAAAATCAGAATTTTCACATTTTTAGAGACACCTGTTATCTGAAATCTCTCGTTGCCCCTTTAATATAACCCTTATATAGAAACTTCACTCACATTTTTTCCCAAGGGTATTTACACTTGGTCCAAAATTTTCCAAAACTGAATTTTAAAAGAGCAAAACCTGAGCAAAATGGCAATATGAGCTAAAAGTTAATAGAGAAGAGTGGCATCACACTTTAAAAATAACAACAAATCAGGCTGCCATCCTGGAGCAGAAGTTTTTGCAATCGGTTACTCACCATACCAGAAATCAACACAACAAAGCCTACCAAAGACCAACTGGGAAAAAAGGCCTCCCAGGCAGCAGCATGCTTGTTTTTCAAGATGTAGGGCGTCAAGTGCTTCAGCCTTGGACTTAACATGTTCCTCAAGCACCACATTGTAAGCATCATCAAGTGCAGCCTTGGCAGCATCAAGGTTCTGCTTGGAGCTTCTGGTGGATTTAGTACGGTGCTTCTTGGCTGCAGACTTCAGTTTTTCTCTGGCTTTGCTGACTTTGTCGTGTGAGGCAAAGGCAGTAGTCTTCTTCTTTCTTCTAGGTAGCATCTCCAATGCTATTTCTTTGTTGGCTGAAGTGAGGACATCATATACTGCGCTGGGGTTCTTGTCTTCAAGCTCATCAACAAGAGTGTTGAACCTGCTACAGTATACTGCTCACAAAGCTTTGTATCCCCACTACCTTCCTCCAGTCAATTGTTTTCATGGGATCTCTGGGTGGGGGTTTACTCTGACGATAACTTATCTGGCTCCTGCAAGAGACAATTCTGTGATCAGACTTAACAGCTTCAAAAGTGTTGTAGGCTCTTGAGTTCTTAATGCTGTTAATCCACTTCTTTCTGACGAGAATATAGTCCAGTTGGACAAGTTCTCCATTTGGGCGGCGGTGTGTCCACAGTCTACCTGCTTGATTTTGGAATTTGGTATTAGTGGCAACAAGGTTAAATTGTTCCATAAAGTCCTTCATGTACATTCCATTTCTGTTAGACTCGTTGTTGCAAGTGAACAGCGCATCGTCAGGCCCAAGCTTAGCATTGTAATCTCCAGGGATGTACAGAAGATTATGGGCTGGAACTGTACTGGTGGCAGTGGAAAGTTCATGGTAGAAGTGAGAGACAGTTTCTTCTGGATAGTCGTTGTGGGGGCTGTAACAGCAAATGACTGTTGTTTCAGGATTGCCCGTCAGTGTAAGCTTCAAGATGCGCTCATTGAAGTTGACAAGGTTGGCACATGACTTGAGAGCCTTTGGTGATAAAAGAAACCCCACACCTCCTGTAGCTGCATTTCTCTTGTTCTTCCAGGCGGAGGCTGTAATAAGTGCATATCCATGGATATTCTCCTGTAGTAGAGGTTCACTGTGCACAATGCGGTGTTCTTGTATGCAGATGACATCGATATCATACAGTTGTGCATCATGTACGAGTTCTTCTTTCTTGGCTGTTGTTGACAGTGTCTGGACATTAAATGTGCTGATGATGAAAGCATTTTTGCGTCTAACAAAGTTGTCCATGCATCTTTTGTCAATATCAGGGTTGGACTCTCCAGTAGGCTTTAAGACCAACCCGTCATGCGTATTGGTATAGACCAATGTTGACTCAGAAGGCACAGACTTTAAATCAGGGGCTTTAACCCTGGTGCTACGTTGTGAACTATTCATCTTGTCAATTAGCTAAATAGTAGCTGGGATTCGCCAGGTCTCCAGCACCCTTTTCTGTTGGGGAAGGTCCCTTAGCCTTTTGTCTTTCATGGTGACACTCTGCAAGGCAGCAATTGCCTTTTCTGTCAGGGATGGTCCCTTAGCCTTTTTCGCACACACGAACCAACCTACAAGGCAGCAGGTACTATTTCACCATAGTTGGGTTGACCTAGGTATATACCTATGGACCTACTTACTTAATAAAGGAGATAAAGGAAAGAGAGGAGTAGTAGTCACAGCACCAGTTGGAACCCACACTTTTTTACAAGACAAAAGAGAGGTGGAGGATGCTGTCTCCATTGTGGAATAAGTCCTGAGACAACCTCCTCCATCTCCTGATGTCCGTGTGGGGTTGCACCTTCACCGCCATACTAGGGATCTGTGTCCTGTACCCCAGATATGCATCACTAATTGAGTCATGATTATCCCGAGGATCAGGCGCCTCTAAATCCTACATTGGGATCAGAAACGACAGAAATTCAAATCATGGTTTCCTATAGGGATGATTAGGATAGCAGGTGAGGTCAGTTCAAAACAAGGTTCTCGTTTTCTTTTCATGCTTGTTTATCCAATAAACCTTTGAAACGTTCTCGGTAAGTGGTCTACAACCGATCACATGGAATTTGAGAGAAATTTGTATCCTCAAAAAATCTCATGTCACTTTAAATGGTAGACATTTTATCCCAAGTGTATACCACAAGATATGACTCTAAGTGATCCCTGAATGACCTTTGACCTCATCTGTGACCCCACATAAGACCCCTTGCCTTAATGTATAAGCATACCATGAACTTGATACATAACTGCACTAAAATGCTAGACAACATTTGAACCAAAAGTGTATACCATACCACATGCACAAGATGATCCTAAGTGACCCCTAAATGACCTTTGATCTCCCCATCTGTGACCCCACATAAGACCCCTTGCCTCAATGTATACGCATATAGCAAGTATGAACTTGGTCCATCACTGCACTTAAATGCTAGACAACATTTTAACCAAAAGTGTATACCATACCACATGCACAAGATGATCCTAAGTGACCCCTATATGACCTTTGATCTCCCCATCTGTGACCCCACATAAGACCCCTTGCCTCAATGTATACGCATATAGCAAGTATGAACTTGATCCATCACTGCACTTAAATGCTAGACAACATTTTAAGTTTAACCAAAATTGTCTACCCAAAGCTTGACACACAACACAGACTGACACACAAATCATGCTGCCTTAAGGTCTTCATATCGGATGACCTAAAAATACAGCAAGTAAACTTGCGTCATCCCCTGGCAAGATGGCAGTATGGAACATGACCTCAGATGACATTTGACCTTGGTCCATGACCTTTGGCATCAGCCACATATGAAGGAACCCCTATTGCACCTTAACCCCAAAGTCTGGTTTAAATCGGAGTTCAACTTTTCAAAGATCTGAAAAACACTAACCAAACTGGAACACACAGCAACCAAACGGAAACACACACATACATACGGACATGCGCACTCTCACAATATCCCCTACTTCTCAAGCAAGGGAAAAAACATTCTTGCTTAGCAAAAAGGGTAATAGTATTTTTGCCCAAAAATTATAATTTTCATATGCAAGATAATCCCAGTCATTTTGTTTTAACCCAAGCTTGAAATATAGCCCATAAGGTTTTATAGTAGATTTAAAAATAAGCGAGACCTCATTAAAAGTTTTAGGTCTGTCCATTCATCGTGAGAGGTAAGAGGATTTATTTTAATGGCCACAGGTAAAAAGTTTATGGTACTCATACAATGTATAGTAATAGTAATGTAGCTGGTAAAAAATGTTGACCTAAAATACATTCATCATCATCATCCTTCGGCTGCGGAGCGGGCGATTACAAGATTTCTCCATGCACATCTATCTTTAGCAAGTGCGGCTATCTGCTCAGCTTGTATCATGCCTTTATCATACCATAGCACACGTTGGATATAGGCTAAATAAGAGGTGCTTGGACGTCCAGGTCTCCTTTTGCCATGAGGTGGTATGTAGAGAGCATATATCTTCTAGCAGGCTCTTCCTCTGCCAGACGAAGGATGTGTCCAAGGAAACTCAGCTGACGATGTCTCACAAGGTGGATAAGTGAGCGAGTATTAAAATTTAACGACAACACAATTGTGTCATATCGTGTCATTAAGATAAAACCATTCAACATCAAAAAATGACGCAATATTAAAACTTCATTTCAATTCAAATTGTAAATAGATACACATCATACACTGATGAACCAGATCATCACCCATCCATGTATAAAACAAGATAACCCAATTGAATACAACAATACACATAGAGAAACACAGCTTCACAAGTACACTGATCAATACCCAATTATAATTATACACATCATACACTGATGACAAAGTTCATCACCCATCCTTGTATCAAGTAAAAATGTCAACTACAAATACTAATAATCAACAATCACATCAGAACACACAAACACAAGATCCCCTTTAAAGACAAGATAAATCAATACAGTATTGAAACATTAAGGCAATTTTACAGATTAATTAGATGATCTTATATATGTACATGTATATTTGATAAATGGTATGTTTCATGTTTAACTTAGTAAATCAGTTGAGCATTACACCCAAACTGATACTGATAACACATAATTTTAACACTTTTAAATACATCTTAACACAGTGGAAATCCTAATACATACTACATCTTACATAACATATACAAGTTCCTTAAAACTACAAGCGGGCCTATTCTCCCCGAACCCGCAGGGGTCCCATTTAGTCACCTTTTACGACATGCAGGGAAGCACAGTGGGTCAATTCTTCACCCCGAGCCCGCAGGGGGCTACAAGGTGAATAAGAGGCTCAGTGTTAGTCAGTGGCGTAGCTAGGATTTTCATATTGGGGGGGCCAGTGTCGCATCTCAACCGACAGAAAATGGGTAGGGTCCAGGGGCCCGCCTTAGGGCCCCTGTTGGGGTCCAGGGGGAAGCCCGGTGGGGGTCGAGGGGCCAAAGAACACCTGGGGGGGGATGGGAAATTTGGGTTTTATATGTAAGTTGTCGATTTTGTAAAATTTACTTGTCGCACGCTGTCCATTGAACTTTAAACCTATACTTTGCCGACAATCCGGCCTGCAAGTGCCATGACCTGAATTTTTCAAGTGAACCGACGGGCTCATCTCAACCGACGAAATCAATTATTGGGGGGGCCGCAGCCCCCCCTGCCCCCCCTCTGGCTACGCCACTGGTGTTAGTCATTGAATATAAGATGGTGTTTGAGAAACGGTCTTTTCATTTTATGTCTAGCATAATCCTATAGCAAGAGGTAGCAAATACATTGATTTGCTTTCCATGTCTTGTGATAGCACCCAGGATTCACAGCCATAGAGTTGGATGGTCACACATGTAGTGTTGAATAACTTGACTTTTGCAGAGATGGATAATTGGGGTTTTTCCACAGACGTTCTTGCTTGCAGAAGGCACTCCATGCTAATGCTTGGCATCTTTTTAGGTCGCTTGCAGCAGATGCCATTTTGGAGCCAAGATATTTGAAATCTGTCACATGGTTGATGGGTTCACCATAGACTTGAAGTGTTGGATGAGGATGACAATTTGCAGTCATGTACTCTGTCTTGGATATGCTTATTATGAGGCCAAGATTTTCTGCTGCCGCTGCAGATTGGTCAGCTGGGTCTGTGCCTCGGAAGAGTGGATTCCAGCAGGGCAATATCATCAGCAAAATCCAAGTCATTCAATACTTTGGCCGGGTATCGTCTGGAGCGGCCAGGGTGTGTTACAATTCCAGAGTCACAATCTGATGTGCCCTTCTTCAGTGGAAAGTCTACTAATATGATGAAAAGGAATGGAGCTAAAACATCACCCTAAAGAACTCCGGTGGTGACTTTGAAAGCATCCAAAATGTTTCCGTCGACCATTACTGCACTTTTAGAGTTCTTGTATAGCGCACTTATGGCATTCACAACTACTTACGGTATTCCATAATGCCGCATCACAGCAAACATAACCTTTCTATTGATGGAATCAAAGGCCTTCTTAAAGTCTATAAAGGTGACTGTAAGAGGAAGCTGGTAGTCTTGGAAACCTTCCATGATTCTTCTGAGGATATGGATCTTGCTGGGCACAACTTCTTCCAGAACGAAATCCAGCCTGGTTGCTTCTTAAGATGGGATCTTGTTGTAAACCTTGGCTGTAATTGACAGAAGATATATTCCTCGATAGTTGGTCATCAGACTAAGGTCTCCCTTCTTGGGTAGAGGAACAATGATGATAGTGGTCCATTGGCTGGGTGGAGTGAGAGTGGTGAATACTTCAGTACAAAAGCCATGCACTAACTTAGCCATTGCATCACCACCATTCTGGAGTGCTTCAGATGTAATTGCACTGTCAAGTCTGGCGGCCTTATTGTTCTTCATTTGGCCTATGGCTAGTAGCGTCTCCTCTAGTGTTGGTGGATTGGTTTCAATGGGCAGATCTTGAGAAGCCGGTGGAGGCAGTTCAAATAATAGTGAACCGTGGCTGTTGTTGAGCAAGGAACTGAAATATTCCTTCCATTCTGCAAGTAGGTCCTTCTCACTTGTTGGTGGGGTGCCATCTCTTTTGTTGACCTTGACACTGGTTCTCTTGTCTTTGCCGGATAGATTATGGATGATTTTCCATGTGGTGGTATAATCACCCTTTGAGTCAGCCAGTTTGAGATCTTCCATTTGTTTGTAGAGCATGGCTTCCTCATCTGACTTGTAACTCTCATTCAAGCTGGAGTAAAGCCTTTTCCAAAGTTCTCTGGACTGCTTAGACTTGGAAACCAGGAATCTTCTTTTGTCAGTTACCCAGCTCGGCATGCCACATGGTCTGCATTTGCCAACAACCTTCTCAGCTACCTCTGGGACAGCATGTTCAAATTGTTGGTACCTCTGGGTGATTGGTGCTGATCCATCAAAAATGGGCCAATCTTTGTTTTTGAGATTAGTGCAAAGTGGATTTGACATCCCGGCCAACCATGTCATGAGAAGTCCTGCTATCGTTATTTTGCCCTATAGCACATCATGACCCCCACCCATCTTATTTTTTCTCAAGGTCTCCAACTCAATCTTCTTACTATTTACATAGGACACTATGGATACATTCAAACCCTTCAATTTCTGTCTGAAGACAAATTTCATACTTCTTACACAGCCGATTGCAAATCAGCTCTATTCCGTTTTACTAGCATTGGTCTTTCGTTTTCTTTCTTTTTTAGAGGCGGCGTACGAGCCGCCTCTATTAGCTTGGCTTTGGAAATTGCGCCCAAATTGGGGATTTCTATGTTTAAAACAGATTTATGTTGTATAGTCGATGTTCCAAATATTTCTGAAAAATGGTTGATGTTGCTGTTGATTTACCCATTTTCTATAAATTAATTATATTGGCAGAAATTAATCAAGAAGAATTTCTGCACTTTTGTGTCGCCGACGAAAATTTAAGGCATATTTGAAACCACGTAAACTGAGTTGTAATAAAACGCACATTTTTCCCCAGCAATCCTCCGCGTAACGTTAGTCACGTTCTGGATTTCCAGTACGTGTAGGCGTGATTTTCTTGGCAAGAAATGCCTCAAGTAGTTGGGGGAAATATTTGCACACAAATTGGGTATGATTTTATTTACTCGACGGTTAAATATTTATTTGGTAAATTTTATCGAAGTGCAAATTTCGTTTATTTTCTATTAATTAACATTTTATTTAAAACACCTCGTGTAGTCGACGTTCCGACGGTCCAGTGGTGGAACAGCATGTTTCCAATACCTATGAATTGGTCAACATGGTCAATGCGTTCTTCCTATGAGGTCAACCATGGCATATGATTGGATCGTTATAAGTGACCTGCACAACCAGGCCAGGCCTGGGACTGCAGTGCTGAGCATAATCAAACGGAAATATTAATTCTGTTATAGTAATCATAAAATACTCTTGAGCGTTGCACCTTACCACATACAAATTTAAAACCATTTTTTTGTATATCTACCCTAGAAGACCTATCCATATTAATACAAAAAACTTGCTGTGGGTGTGTTTGTAGACAGAAAACGGATTTTGGGCATTCGTTTTTAACATGATTCTAAAAATATGCCACAAAAATTAAACATCAGTAACCATGTCCCACTTACCCTACCAACAAGAAAGTCCGTTGGGGTTGTAAGAGGCATTGTCATAATTTTTTACAACTTGCTTCACCAAAACATTCATGTTATGGTCGATTATATACACTTAAACTTTTCTCTGGCTTTCAGCAAAAATAATATTTTTAACAGTTGACACCCTTAAGAAGAATTAATATTGGCACTACAGCACGGTCAGTGTTATCTTTTGACCTTTTCAGCTGTTCGAATTCCAAATAAATCCATTTTCAAATTAACAAATAAAGCAGAACATTTTTATGTATAGATTTTTTCTGATATCTGTCGGACATGCGATATCATGTTGCCAGATTTTGCTCTTGATTGAGGGAAACACGTATTTCTGTATTCTGTATAGGCCTATTATTACAGGAGGCCTATATTGCAATTTCCTTATAAAATATTTGGTATATATTTGTTATGTATATGTGTGTATGTGTGAGAGTGCATGTGCCTGTGCGTACTGCATGTAAGATGTAGCTGAATTTATGTACCTGTGCATGTATGCATGTAGGCCTATGTACCTGCAAATGCATGTACCCGTTTGTGTAATGTGTATGTGTGAGCCTGTGTATGTATCTGTGCGTATGGTGTACCTACATTTATGTACATGTGCATGTATCCATGTAGGCCTATACCTTCAAATGTATGTACCTGTTATGTAATGTGTATGTGTGAGAGTGTATGTACCTGTGCATATGATGTAGGCCTACCTGCATGCATGTACCTGTTCATGTACCTGCAATTGCATGTACCTGTGTGTATGTAGGTTGCATATAGCTGTACCTGTGTATGTACCTGCATGTGTAAGTCTCTGCGTGTGTATGTACTTGCACATATATGGATATAGAGGTATGAATTTACATGCGTATATATACATTTACCTGCATATGCATATACCTGCGCATCTATAGGCTTCACCTGCATCCCCACCTGCGTATGTGTGCACAAACATGCATATGTACGCACATACCTGCACATGTATGTATGTACCTGCATTATGTATCCTGCATATGTATACACATACCTGCGATGTATGCACGCACATATCGGTGTGCGTAATTAATTACCTGTAATTATTCCTGCATATGTTCTATATGTCCCTTACATATGAGGTACATTACCTGCTTATGCAAGTATGTGCATACATCACCGTGAATGGGTATGTGCATATGTCCCTGAGTATGAAGGTAGTATGTAAGTATGAACTATGAAGGCACGTGCACTGTGTATGTAGATATGCGTATGTTCATGCATAAGTATATTTGTATTTACTTGTCTAGTTATGTGCATATGTACATGCGCCTATAGGGCCTACATTATGTACATACATTTGCAGGTAATTATGTACCTAGGACCTGTGTATGTAGAAACCTGCATATGCAGAGATTGTATATGTATGTACCAATATACCTATAACTTCTCCCTGTCAACAAGGGCTATTTCACGTTAAGCGTGCACTTTAGCAACTACCACTATTATCAAAGCTAGTTGCTTAAATTGAGGAAATAACATAGTGTTATACATTTTATATGATAAATGCTTTGGAGAGCAAGCTACAGGAGCATTTTTACAGAATTCTATTTGTTCTTTCTATTAAATTTTGGCTAAAATGTACACTTCTAACACATTTTTGGAGTCTCATTTTAGATTTTGAAGGTATTGCACCTAAAATCTGTTTTCACCATCTTGATTCCGCGTTAAACGCGTGTCGTCTCCAGAACATGTGATAATGGGTAATTGTTGAACCAAGAATATGACTAGAGTATTTATTTTTATTCCTAACAAAAGAAGCATATTCTCCTTAAACAGAATTGAACTTAACTGTGATGACTGTCATGCTTTGGGAAAGTCTAAATTTATGATTTTGCATCTTTTTAACCGCATGTCCTTTCCAGAACAATACATGATTTTGTTATAAATCAAAGAAAATAAAGCATTTAAGTAGCAGCATTATATTTTTGTGACAAGTTAAGCATTTAGGTATTTATTATGTTTAGAAACCAAAAGTTGTCTAGGTTCTTGTGTAATTCTTGACAAAAATTAAGTACTTGCACTAAATACAGCTGTTGTTAAACAGATATGGATGTGTTACCGGCTAAACAATATAAAATGGCATTTTAGACTCTTAAAAATGTACAGCGTGTCCAGTGACCTGCACCCCCAAACAACAGACAAGTATGAACCTAGTTAACATAAAAATTGTCTTTTAAGTATGGTATGATGATTGTTAAACAAAATGTCCTCTCACAAAAGGAAATTAAATGGTCGTTTCTCGGCTTAAGTTCTATGGATTTATTAATTAACAACCAGGAATATATTGTGTTAAACTTTTGACTTTATACGAAGGAATGATGTTGCCTGATCGATATACTGCCATAGTTAATTGAATGTACTGTGAAGACACAGTGAGATTTCCACAAATTACCCTTGCAAATGTTAGCATTATTTGGATTGTAAAAGCTATAATATTTTCTAAATTATGTAAAATGACACATTCAAAGACATGACAAGGTGTGTGCAGTAAAGGAAGTTAGTGTTTGACATGATGCTTTTCATAATATTCCCTATTTAATGGGTAAAAAAGGGCCATTCCAAAGATTTGGCATAATGATGTTAAAACAAACATGTCCTCTCCTGAATATATGGTCCTTTCTCAGCTAAGTTCCACAGATTGTGTATTTCAACAAGACATCTTGATGTGAAACGTTTACTAACGAATGGGATGATGTTGTTAATGATTATAACATGCACATATATCTGCGTATATAATGCATAGTTTAAAAAGTGTAATGTGAAAACAGTGAGATTACCACAATTTCCCCTGCCAAATGTTCAGTCGCTATTTGGATTTCAAACAGCTAACATATTTTTAAATATTGTAAAAATGACACATTAAAGACTCACAAAGACTCTCACCTGTACTAAAATCAAAATGAACTAATAAAATAATAAATTGGTATAACTAGTTAGACACCAAATTAAGAAGTGCCATTTTGAAGATGGTTATATGGTGATTGTTTAAATAAAATGTACTCTCCAGACAGCCAGCTTTTATCCCTATTATGTGATATTTTAATTTTTTAGTGATTATGAAAATGTTATGCGCTAATATTTTTGGGAACTACTGCATGGACACATCTGATGTTCAAATCCACTGAGTTGTGTAAATCCCCAGACTGAGATGAATTTTGACCCTCTGTGAGACTCAAAGTGCACGCTTAGTGTGAAATAGCCCACAAGACCAAATCACAAAACAGGACTCTAAACTTGGGCCGCCTCTTGAGCTGTCACATGACCCCATCTGACATTTGACCTGGCCACACCTGATTCTGGAGAATCTTTATTGGGGGCCATAAAGAGAACAAAGTGTATATCTCTTATCATCAAACTAAGATCAATAATTACTTACTTCCCCTGCAGATCCACTTTCACATCATGAATAATATATTCAAAATCTTTTTTAAATAAAATGGCTGGTACCCTTGGACTGGGAATTCAAATAGCTGATATGAAAATCAATTCATCATGCACTAGTTTCAAAATTTGTAATTATGTGCATGTCTTGCAAACAATAAATCATATTATTTTTACTCTTTAAACAATTCAACATCATCAAACCTTTTTTACTGTCTGCTACACCATAATGGAAATCTGTTATTTTATCCCAAGCCCATCATTTGTTGGGGGGTCACCTGACCACCCATAATACCCTTGCATGTTATAATAGTAACACCTGTTACCAAGTGTTAGTGTTACCTGGCTAAAATTATTCATCCATATCAAACCAAATGTAACCTAGTGCTTGTACGTGTACATTGGTTGGTAGATTACATAATACCTTCTGTCGATACACAAATGATAATGTTACTATTCAAAGCTACAAAACCTATCATAATACAGGGTGACCCAAAAAACTTTACCCAAAATGAAAGTGATATTTTCCACTTTCCGTAATTTGATATCTGTGGATTTTATTTTATCATAAAGAATGAGTAATAGAGCATCTTACCTGATTTTTTTGTTCATTTTGGTTGAGTGGTTCTCAAGATATGGTCCACTGAACAATAAGTCAGCAAAACAGACTTGTCCACGGAGCATCATTTTTCTTAGACATGGAAATTCCCAATGCCCAAATCGAGCAGATCGTGTCCTACCCCCCTGCCCTGACATAAGACAGAAAACTGTTATTTAGCACAACTGCATGCTATGATTTCAGATTTGAAAAGCCCAGTTGCCAAATGCCAAAACAATTTATGTGTACTTATCATTCCATCATGAAATACCCATGGACAAGTCTGTTTTGCTGACTCATTGTCTGTTAAATTACTACTACTACTACCGTACTACTAAAGATGGTGGTGAGGGTCAGAAGACAAAAAGCCCAGGTGGAAAAGAGCAAGCAAAATTCACACATCTAGCCAGAAAGCAATCAAAAAGGGAGCGGTTTAAGTCAGCCAATGCTGACCATGAAGAACCAGAAAATCATGTTGCAGACTTCTTGTGAAAAGTAGTTTCTTAATTACAAATGTGCCATTGATTTCATAATTCCCCAATTCTGGACAAGGAAAGCGACACAAATGCAAGAAGAATCATGAACAAAGATGAGAGGCCCATTTCCGAGTCATGTCTAGCAGCAGCTGTGTGGCTACTAGTCTTATTTCTGAAAAAATGCTGTCGTTTATGAATTTCAACTTGCCAGACTACCCATAATCCCTCACGGGTTTGATCATCACAGTGCAAAAATATGAAATTTGCTGCAACTTTAACCATTTTTTACAAAAATTCTTGAGGGTATCCTCGCAATATTTCACCATTTGATGTAGAAATATGTTCTATTGAGATGACATTTTTGTTTTGTGGTGGACACCCCTAGGTTTTAATGACATTTATATTTTGCTTGCATCATTTTCTATGTGTAAGCGGAACTGTCGCTGCCAATTTCAAGCAACCTTGTTGCCAAGTTTAATCGTTGTTAATGTTACACAATTGTAAACGTGGACACTGTGACATCACACAGTGAATCCGTTCAGTAGTTTTTGTTGTACAACATACCAGGGAATAATTACACACGTACAGTTACCGGGGGGATCACATATGAATTGGATAGGGGAGTACGGCTGGCGCTTCCAAACCCAGGAGCATTTGATGACAGGGACTCAAAAAAATAGGCCGCGTAGGTTGAGAGACAGCCAAAATCCCCCAAAATATTTTTTTGATGTGACAAAGTTGCAAAATTTTACAAAAAATGGGGTCTTTTTGAAAATCTTGCAAAACTTCACCAAAACAAATAGGGGTCTTTGTTGAAAAATTCTCCAAAAATATGGTCTTTGGGTGAACAGGAGGTAAAATTTTTCAAAATTGGATGGAGTCTGTGGGGGGGAACTGACATTTTCAAAATATATTATGGGGTCTTGGATGAGAGCCGGTGCGAAAAAAGGGGTCTTAACAGCATTACATCGTGTCACCTCTAAGAGGGAGTGCCTCAGCATAATTAGTTATACCAACCAAATCACAACAGGCTTCTATTCCCTTACTGCAATTGCAAGGATTGGGTTAATTTACAAGAGAACGAGTATTAACAAGGCAACTCGTATATACAACGATGCGTAAAAGATGGTCCCCGCCAAATGTCGCGATCACAAACATGAGATAAAGCAATCTCCCCAACACACCACACCCTCCCCAACATCCTGCACCACAACCCAGTCCCCAACACCCTGCAAAACCACACCCCCCCTCCCCAAACAAAGTGCACACTCACCCCAACAACCCGCAACACCCGCCCCCCTCCCCAACACCCCCCCCTTCCCAAACACCCCACAACTCACCTAACACCCAACCCCCTTCCCAACACTCGCAAAAACCCCCTCAACACCCCGCAACACCCCCACCCCCCACACCTCACTCCTCCCCAAAAACAGTGCACAATCACCCCCAAACCCGCAACACCCGCCCCCCTACCCAACACCCGCCCCCCTCCCCAACACCCACAATACCTAACACCCCACACCCCTCCCCAACACTTTCACCCCTCCCCAAGACCGGCAACACCCCCTCCCTAAACACCATGACAAAAACCCCCCCCCTCCACAACACACGCAAAACACACCCCCTCGCCAAACCCCGGCCACAAACCCACCACCCCCTCCCCAACACCATGCCCAAACCCAACACCCTGCCACCACCCGGTACCCCTCCCACAAACTCCGCAATACCTAACCCCTCCCCAACACCCCACCCCCTCCCCTATGGCATAGTAGTTCTCATGTAGCGAAGGAATTTTGCCTATCCGAGATACCGTTTTCAGAGATACAGCAATTAGCTCATTTAAAGTAAGCTCATTGCCTACCTAAGCCGCAGATATCGCATACTGTCAATGCAAAAAAATGTGCCCACGATCGGCTTCATGCAGGAAGGAATTTGAGATCCAAGGAACAGTGTCAAATATATAGCAATTACGCTGATTTTGCATATTTAATTAGGCCTCATTTGCATACTCCAATTGCTCAAAAATACGCCCAAAATGTCAAACAGGGCGAGAACTCTTTAGAAAACTCCAGAAAACGTTGTACACCGCCTTGCAGGTAATTTTATACTCCATAATGCAACCATAGATATTAATTAGTATATTTTACGCCCAAAATCTAATTCCGGTCGAGAAATCATCAACCCGCTTATTCCACAAGTACATCATTGGCCCTTACGGAATCCAGAGAAATCATTAAATCATGGGTTAACATTTTATACAGATGGATGGACGGACGGACGAACGAAACGGACGGATGCGGTCATTTTATTAGTCCCCGTTCCGATCTTGTTCGGCGGGGACAATTATTATGGCATTTATGCATGCTGTCAACTGTCGTGTATGGCTGAGGGAAAGGGAATTTTTTATGTACCACCACCCTATGAATTAGACAGCCTCAACGAATAGAAACTGCCCTTGAATGTGGTGACAGAATACTGAATTCATCCCCAGAAGTGACACTTGGCCTTGGGAAGACAAAAAAAAAAAAATTTAAAATATTAGGTTGGGATTTCGGGGATGAATTCGGCACCCACAACACAGCACATATGTGGTGTATTCTGTTCACATACCAACAGGGCCATATACAAATCAAACAAAATAGCTGCACAGCGGATTCCGGCATGGATCGGCCCAATCAAATCTTCGATGCACTTATTAGTTTCAAATACACATTTATATACGGCTAAACGACCAGTTGTGTTTGTTCAATACTTAGCACGTAATATATTTATAAAAGAGACTTTAAACTCAGGAACTGGCACAAATAATTACATGTTAGAATCCCGCACACAGGCAAAAATCCATCGTACGCAAATGTCACATGTTTTGGCCTGTGACTAAGGCTAGCCATAATGAGAACACAGCCCCCCTAAGTCGTTCCTGGTCATGTCTATGAGCCTCTTCTAGCTGTTAGTTAGCCCTCTATTGGTGGGAGATAGACCAGTTAAGAAGAAGGATCATCTGTCATACATTATGAGGACACGTCTGTTGATCAGGATAGACAATACTGTCAACGTGAATTGCGCGTGTTTTCCCTTATGCAATAATATTCCTTGAATCATCAACAAACCTGATAAACCTCCTTAAGCTGAACCAACATTTTATAAAAGATCATGGTTGTTCACCTTAGCAAATGAGCACCAAACACTCAACCATGGCTGAAGTAAATAAAAAATTACACTTTTATGTATCTTACCAAAATCCTTCTTTTTGTATGAACTTGATCTGTTTTTGAAAAGAATCACCCACATTTCTCCTTTCCCACCTTTATCACCTCTTCAATTGGATCTACAATAACAAAGTCACCTGGAAATCAACCAACAATTGCTATCTTGAGATTTGAGTACTACAACATAAAAAAGTCGTCGTGCCGAGCAAACCTCTGTGCGCAGGAGTGCCCATCTCTCGTTCCTTAGCGTTTGGGCCAGACGCCTCCATAGTAAAGTGTTGTGTGGGGGTTCGCCAATCCTACCGCACCAGCGAGTCTGTTACTTTCCAAGCATGAATAATGTGGTACCCGTTGTTACACCTGGTGGAGGAGGAGTAATTAAGGTAACGTGCCTTACTCACGGGCACAACAACCACCGTGGGCTGCAGTGGGACTCGAAACCCACGAAATTGGATTGAGAGCGAGACTCTGACGCATAGCCTCAATCCACTGGACCACACATGCACTACAACATTGTCCCAATAGGTATGTTACACTGCAAGGTACAGGGCGGTCCCAAAGTTATATACAACTTGGAACCTGTTTATTTCTCTAGATAAGAATAGCTGTAAAAACACAGAAAACTTGACTACATATCTAGTAAGCATTTAAAGAGTCCAGATTAACAGTGAGAAATTCAAGTATTCTTAAAAGAAGTAATTGAGGAGAAACTGAGAAATTGGCTTCAAAACATTTGTTAAAGGTGTGTGACCCCGATCGACAACCTGTCCCTCCCACCGCCACACACACCACACACACTTTCTCACTCCCATGAAAAATGGAGAATTTGTTATCCAGAAGAAGTCATATTTTTATCATTACCCCCAGTGAAATTTTAGGCACAGGACTGTTTCCTTTTGATTTTGAATAACAAGGCGGTTTCGAACACACAAGTCTCGCCGGCTGCTTTCGCGTATAGCTGTAAGACAAGACGCAGCACACCAGAGTACAACTGTACAAGTTGAATGTCCCAAAGAAGTTGTGCAAGCAGATACAGTGGATTGCAGATATATCCCCCTCCCCCACACCCCCCTCCCCAATACCCCCAACAACCCAAAAATAGGCAAAAAAGTAACAAAAAAAAAGACAAAAAAAAAACAGAAAAAAATTATTTTATTTGTTAAGAAAAAAACCAAATATATTTTTTTTTTAAAAAAAAAAAAAAGAAAAGTTTTTTTTAAAAAAAAAAAGCAAAAAACCAAAAAAAGTACAAAAAAAGGAAAAAACAACCAAACACAAATAAACAAAAAAACCAGCAACCCACACACCACCACCATCACCAAACCCCACAACAACCCCACCCCGCAAAACCACACCCCCGCCCAAACAACCACAACAAACACCACTCCCCCCCCCAACACCCCAAACACCCCCTCAATGCCTCGTAACACCCCACCCTCACAACACCCCACAATACCCCACCCACCCCTCCCCAACACCCCGCAACAACCCAACCTGCAACACACCTCTCCACGCAACACCCAATACCCCTCCCAACAACCCCGCAACAACCCACCCCTACCCACACACCCCAAACCCCCACCTCCAACACCCCACCGCCTCAACACCCGAAACACCCTCCCCAAAAACCGAAACACCCCACACCCCTGCCCAACACCACCTTGCAACACCCCACAAACCTCCCCAAACCCACCGAAACACCCAACACCACCGCAACCCCATTCCCTCCCAAACACCCGCACCCCCTCCCTAACACCCCGCAAAAACCCCACCCCTCCCCAACACCACCGCAACACCCCACCCCCCTCCCAAACACAACTGCAAACTCCCCACCCCTCTGCAACATCCCACCCCCTCCCCAACACACCACAACACCCCACCCCCTCCCCAACACCCCGCAACACCTCACCCCCTCCCCAACACCCAGCCAAAACACACCACCTCCCAAAACACCCCGCAACCAACCCCCCCCCTCCCAACACGCAACACCAACCACCATCCCAAACACAACAGAAACAACCCCACCCCTCCCCAACACCACCGCAACACCCCCCAACACCCCACCCCTCCCCAACCCCCGCAACAACCCACCCCTCCCCAACACCCCGCAACACCCCTACCCCCTCCCCAACACCCCGCACCCCCCACCTCCCAAACACCCCGCAAACACCCCACCCCCTCCCCAACACCCCGCAACAACACCCCTCCCAAACACACCGCAACACCCCTACCCCTCCCAACAACCCCGCCAACACCCCTCCCCAACCACCACCCGCAACAAAACCATTACCCCTCCCAAAAACACCCCACAACACCCCTCCCCAACACCACCGCAACACCCCAACCATCCCAACCAACCCCGCAATTGACCCCACCCCCTCTCCAACATTCCCGCAACACCCCAAACCCAGCCCCAAACCCCAGCAAACACCTCCACCCTCCTCCCCAACACCACCCATTACACCCCCCCCCTCCCCAACACCCCCACCCCAACACCCCGGCAACACCAACCCCCTCCCAAAAAACCGCAACCGGCAACACACCACCCTCCCAAAACCAGCAACCCCCCATCCCAACAACCGCAACCCCACCCCTCCCAAACACGATTGATTGTGTTTGCTCAATATTCTTGTATGCTTTTGCTCTTTGATGCCCTGGGTTGGATTTTTGGCTTGATGGTTTTTGTTTCGATTAGTGGCTTCTGTGTTCTGTGTGTTGAGTGGACTTTGTTTGGTTGCATTTCTTGTGTGGGTGGGTATGCATGAATTTTTGAATTTTTGGTTTTTGTGCTTGTTTTTCTGCTTTGGCTTTGAAATTTTGAGGACTGATGTTATTTTTTTGCACTTTTGCTTTTTGATTGGAACTTGGTGTTTGTGTGTGTGTCTTTTTTGCTCGATTTTTTGATATTTATGCTGTTTGCGTTTTTGATTATTGTTTGAAATTTTTCGTTGATTTTCTTTGATTTGTGAACTTGTTGCTTGCGCTTGGCTCTTTGGTTGGTTTTGCTGAAATCTATGAAATTGTTGCTTGCTGCCTTTCTCTATGCTTTTTCTTGCTGCCGGCAAACTGTTGATTGTGCAATTGCTTTGGTTGCAACACCCCACATAAAAGAGAAAACTTCATTGCAAGAAACACTAAAAACACATAAAACTAGAAAAAAAACAAAGAAAAAAAGAACAAAAGAAAAAAGGAACGAAAAACAACACCAAGAAAAAATTATTTTAAAAAAAAAAAAAAAAGTGAAAAAAAAAAAAGAAAAAAAAAAATAAGAAAAAAAAAAAAGAAAAAAAAAAAAAAAACTAGAAAAATATGAATATAAAAAAACTTCCTTTTGTTTAAAAAAAAAAACCGCAACACCCCACCCCTCCCCCCCAACACCCAACCAATCCCCAACACCCCACCCCCATCCCCAACACCACCACAACACCCCACCCCCTCCCCAACACCCCGCCACACACCCAGCAACACCCCCAAACCCCGCAACACCCCCACACCCTCCCCAACCACCCCACAAAAACCCCACACCCCACAACACCCCACCCCTCCCCCCCAACACCCCGCAACACCCCACCCCCTCCCCAACACACCGTAACACCCTCCCGCCCAACACACGGAAACACCCCTCCCCAACACCACCGCAAGAGTGACTACAAGATAACAAGGAAAAGTTAAGACAGAAGAAGAAAAGAAAAAGCAATACTGGTCTCGGAACATATACAAA
This sequence comes from Ophioderma brevispina, assembly GCA_023653785.1. NCBI lineage: Eukaryota > Metazoa > Echinodermata > Ophiuroidea > Amphilepidida > Ophiodermatidae > Ophioderma > Ophioderma brevispina. Next base: position 73,059 of record JAMKCH010070330.1, on the reverse strand, counting down.
GCGAAAAACACCCGGATAGGAATTAGCGAGACGATCCCCGGAAGCACCAAAACACGCGCCTGCGCGAAGGCTTCAAAGAGAACACCCAAACCCCTCCCAAAATACAGCCACACCCCAAACAACCCAACACCCCACAACCCCTCCCCAACACCACACCAAACACCCCACCCATCCCCCCAACACCCCACCTCAAAACCCCGGATGCACCCCACCCCCTCCCCAACACACCGCAACACCCCACACCTCCCAACACCCCGCAACACCCCTCCCAAACAACCCGCAACACCAACCCCTCACCAACACGCCTTCTGCAAACCCCACCCCTTCCCAAACACCCTTGCAACACCCCACCCCCTTAACACCCCTCAACAACCCCCAACCCCAACAACCACAGCAACAAACCACACCCCTCCCCAACACCCCACACCCTCCCCACACCCCGCAAACACCCCACCCCCCTCCCACAACACACCGCAACACCCCACCCCCTCCCCAACCACCGCAACACCCCACCTCCGCAACATCCCTAACCAACACCACCATGCAACAACCCCACCCCCTCCCCAACACCCGAAAACACCCCATCCCCTCCCACACACCAAAACACCCCACCCCCCCTCCCCAACACACCCGCAACACCCCACCCCTCCCAACACCCCTCAACACCCCACCCCCCTCCCCAACACCCTGCAACACCCCATCCCTACCAACCACCCGCAAACAACCCAACCCCCTCCCCATCACCCGCAACACCCCAACCACTCCACAACACCCCACCCCCGTCCCCAACACCCCGCCAATACCCCACCCGCTCCGCAATACCCAGGCCCCCTCCCCAATTACCCCAACTCCCCTCCCCAATACCAAATCCACCCCAAATGCCCCGCACCAGACTCCACCCCTCCCAACAACCACAATATCCCATCCCCCTCCCCAACACCCCATCCCACTCACCACACCCTATCCCCCTCCCCAACACCCCACGCCCCCTCCCCAACACCCCAGCCCCCCCAACACACCAGTTCACCTCCCCAACACCCTCACCCTCCCCCAAAAACCCCGACAACACCCCACCCCCTCCTAAAACACCCCACCCCTCCCCAACACCCAGCCCTGCTCCAGTAACCCCCAGTGAAGCATAATTCAGTTCCCTTTTCGGGAAATGGTTTGCCTCAGAGCTGAAATTTAGCAAAAATTTCGGCTACGAATCCTGCAAATTCTTAAATGTCAGTTCCAAGCCCCTACTTTCGGAGAAAACAGTTCACAAGCCCCAATGTTCGGAAATGGGGGCCGCAATCCCTACCTGAAAAAAGTTGAGGCCCCCTCCCCGGGAATATTTCATATTATCGATCTGAGGGAATGCTTGGATATTCAGCCAAAATTACTAGCATTAGAGGTTAAAGGATTGACATTGGAGAGGTGTAATTAGCCGTTTCCGTAGGTACTATTTTTGTTTACGCGTAGGTGCCCAAGTCTGAAACTTTGGCAAATCAAAATGTTAACAGATTGAATATTTCAGGTTGTCACTGGAGTCGGCCTTCCTAAAGGACTGACTCAAAGATTTCCCAAGGAGGGCGCCCTCATTTTCCAAACAAAATTGCTGTATTGCATAGGATTGTACATAATGGTTGTCCATACACTAATCCACAGTGTGAAATAGCTAAGCTCAAATGAAGTCCTTCATATAGAAAATCAGAACTATGTTATGTAAAGCTTCATTGGGAAACTAGTGAGATTTTACTAATTTGATTAGAGCGCATAAGAGGAAAAGTGAGTTTAGGATCAGTTTATATTTGTGTCTTTATTTAGTGACGTTTTCTTTATTGTTCAGGGATTAAACACAGTTGTTGAATATATTAAAATGACGGACAAGAAGTAGTAAGACAGTCAAATAGTACCTTCTTGCCGCCTGTATTGCATCAACGTTTTATTATGGTATTATTATGATTACTTAGAATTAAACTAATCACAAAGTCTGGATCTCAACAAAAAGTGCTTCGTTCAGGACATTGGATTCGCCGAGTTTGTCGTTTATTCTTTAATGCATACTCACAGAAACAAAAAAGCTTTGTATTCTTGCCTACATAACAAATAGTGGACCATGTATTATGATCTTAAAAATACCCTAACCCACATCAACAAGTGCTTCCAAGTAAAAGCAACCTCATAATCTAAGTGATGTACGACCAACCTGCCAATTGTCAATTGCCTCAGAGTAAGAACCCTCAAAAAACTATGTCCTATTCACTAATCCCCCATGCAGTGTTGTCAGCCCAGTTTATAATATGATAGCAGTGTTTAAGCAAAAGCGTTGACTCCATAATGACAGCGTAAGTCGTGTGCGATCAAAGACGGTATTTCTATACACTAACAAAATCTCTGCACAAAATACCTGCACCAAATAGCTGACACCACTGCACAGAGATAGCGACATGGACCATAGGTAAAATAACGTTTCAGATGAATCCTGAGGCGTTGTCTTTTTTAAAGACATTTCTTGTTTATGTTATTCTGCCATTGTTTACTGCAAAGTATTATTGTGCCCTTGTTCAGTGCATATTTTATGCTGAAAATATTCAGTAGCCTAGGCCAAAAACAATTGGGTAACCCATGGCCATTAATAGCAAGGTATAATGGGGGTTGTGTAGGGTTCACTATAGGGCAGTTTCATGGGAGGTCAATAGTTAATTTGGCCAGACCTGCCTCCAGAACAACCCAAGCATGCAGAGGAATCACCTGCAGAAATAGCTGAAATGTTCAGGTGAACCAGGTGCATGCATTGTATTCTTGGCTTGCTTGGATGATCTGGAGGGCAAACAAGTCCGTTCAATATAAGTTGCCTTCCGTGAAAGATACATTGTGCAAAAACATGATGCCTAACTCTTGCTTTAGACAGGACTGGGGTCTGAATAACAGCAAATTTATGCATATTATTGTCTATAATTAGCTTATTTGCATATAACAAGAAAACAAAAGATCAAGTAACAAAATAAATATCATATACAATGTTCCTTGTGAAATTTGCTACATTTTGGTACCAAGGTCGATATGTACGATGTATGACCACTTTGACCTTTTAACCTTGTGTCAAGGTCACTAAAGGTCAACAGAAAAAATGGCAACATTTTTCTGAATAGTCGAAAACAGTAGAATTCATGCATTTATTGTGGTTGCCAACAATTAACACTTACTGTGCTCAAGTGATCGAGATCTCGATCAATACATGTGGCAGGTATTATAAAATGCTGCCTTTATTATGGTTGCCAACAATTAACATGAACTTCATAAACTCACTCTCTGGAGAACATAGGCCCCTCCACTAAGACTTGTTCTTCAATTATAAGCTATTCTGCAAATTTTAAATATTTTGAATCTTTTGGGGGAATCACCAAGTATCTTTAACCTCAGATGACCTTTGACCATGGTATAGGACCCCTGACCACATCATATAATTATATAAAGTTTCCAAGAGGACATGTATGACCCAAGTTCAGTAGCGATTGAGACTTAATTCTCAATGAGGCCAAATTGATGTTTTCAGCCCATTTTATTACTTGGCCTCATATGAACTTTGACCTTGGTATGTGACCCTTGACCACATTATCATATGAAGGTTTTCAAAGGGCATCTACAACCCAATTTCTGTAGCAAATGGAATTTTACTTCTCAAATGAGAAACTTTTTTTAAACTAAACCTTAGAAAACACGGCCACATGGTCAGAATTAAGGACTGGTAGGTGCATGTCGCCTCCTGCAATTCTTGCAGGCAACCCATTGGGTGATCAACAGGTGGGGTGGTCAGTAATAATCATAATCAAACAACATCTAAGACTCGGTTTGTTTTTTTCATTCTGAGGAAATTTTAACTTTAAAATGAACTCCTTTTATACTTAGCTTAAAGGTGCAACAAGAGATTCTGAGGCATCCAAATATTGTATCATAATAGTAATTTCATATAGATTTGACAATCAAAAGATTTCATACCTTGTATTTGGCTACAGAAATGTCTTAAAAGAGAGAAAAAGGTGATTTTGATTTCCTTATATTTTCAATATAAAACATAGGCTGAATTTCGTATTTGCTCCTATACGAAATAAGAAATTTCACAATTTTTGTACCAAAGAAACATTTCTCAGCTTAATCCTTTCATATGGGTATATTTTTGATGGAAAGCTTTACATCAGGGCAAAAATCAGTACTTTCAATTTTTTAGGGACACCTGATATGTGAAATCTCTCGTTGTACCTTTAAACATTAGGAAGGAACACAGATTGATTAAAAATTTAGTCATCCCACCAGCGACATTCAGCTGTCTTCTCTCAATATTGACACTTTTCTCTATCAAGAATTCTTAAACAGCTGCGAAAATGTAAGCAATTCATTGGCTGATGCCTGGGTTCAATTCATTTAATTGAACCCAGGTACTACGCGCTGCGTATTGATGTTATTTTTAGGTTGAAGCGCTCGCGTCATACTGAGTTTTGCTACGTTCGTGCGCGCCTGCCAACGTTGCGTCTCGTTGCGTATGATCGTTGCGTTCAACGGGTTGTTCGATTGTTGTCACTGGGTGGTGGCAGTCCTTTCTTGTTGTATTTAAGCTGTAAAGCATTGCAAAATTGGGTTAAAGATGACCTTAAATGATAACGCTGTTTAAGAATGAGAATAAAGGTATGATTTTGGGAACCGGTACTCTCTTTACGACGAACTTAAAATAATGGTATCGCCTTGGGTTCAATTCGTCGTAAAGAGAGTACCGGTTCCCAAAATCATACCTTTATTCTCTAAACTAACAACTCCAGTGTCACTCATTGACATTCTTTGCTGATCACTCCTGGTGACGGGCTACCACTGAAATTAACAACCTTACTTTAAATATAATTACCTCTCTTAATCCAGACGTTCTTGCGGAATTTGGTTGGCATACTTGCAAGAAATTTGTCCCCTGATGATGTTTTCACTTCATGAAGATTGTTACCCCTGGGAGCTACAACCTGAAAAATTAAACTTACTGGTTAATTACATACAAAATCTTCTGAAGGAGCAATTTGCTTGCCTGAAAACTTTTTCTTACATATTTGAAGAATTAAAAATGGTGCTGTTGTATTAGTTCTATAGAGGCTAAAATCGGCCAAACCTACTACCTAGACATTTATTATCATGATTGTGACTTTTAAACAGCCAACCTTGCAGAATTATGCCGAGTGGGGGGCGGGGGGCACTTGTATTTCAAGGTAGATATCATGTTTGTATACGGATATGCACAATTAGGGTACCGGTAGTTTTTAGATCGGGCAATGTACATGCTTACACTGTTATGGGTATCAAAATTATTAGAAATACAAAATTAGGGTATGATTTTTACCTTGTAAATTACATGTTTAGGGTGTGATCTTTTGAATACTAATAAATCACAGGTTGATTTCTTTTCAATTAAAAATTATACTTTATAGCCAAAATAGTGGATTCCTGATTTCCTCCTGATTTTACATGGTATTTCTGAGTGTACATGGTACTTGAATGCCTAGAAATTTCAGCCAAATCTGACTAAATAACTTTAAAAGGTCCACTTCCTGCAATAAATGCTGTTAAATTTTCACTTAAATTATGAAAATGTAAACATTTTTCATTGTCCTCTTCTTTAATATTTGAGTGAATTCTGATTTTACTGAAAATTTAAAGTTCTACAGTGATTAAAAGATGACCTTTGAAACAATGTTACATAATGTTTGCAAAGTACACTATGGGTCATTAAGACAAACATCTAAAAGTAATTCTTATGTACTTGTGATGAAAAGGCACAGGTAAAACCCAATTCATACTTAGAAAAATCATTATTTTTTTTAAATCATTAAGGGGCATCTCTGCCAAGAAAATATTTTTTTGAAGTTTGCTAATTTATAACTTTTTATAAGTACCTTGAATATATTTGACTGAGGTTCACGAGTCGGAATATATGGTTTGAACAGCTGTTGCCATGGTAACGGTGGCCATATTGGATTTCAACACCTTTTACGCCAATGCGTACAGCTCCCTAACAGACAGTTATGACTAAAATGCATTTGATTTTGTCTTTATTAGGTTGCTTTCAGTCTTATAGGGTATGTTGGGATACCTATAGTTGTTACACTCAGACATGCAAAAATATGATTTTTGATGATTTTTTTTTATTTCTGATTGTAAGAGTATAATGGCATTATCGTAATGCGAATTAGAACGGGTTGCCAGCTTATTCGTGTTACAATCATCCGAATTCGATCTAGGTGCTAGCTTATTCACACTATCATAATGCTAATTAGATACTGTTCGTATTATCGTAATGCGATTTTGCGAATTAGATCGGTTTGTGGGTAATTCTCAGATCCCATTAGGGTTGTGCGACTTGGATCATGATCCAAGTTGCACAACCCTATCAGGTCCCGAGATCCGGTTATGGTGCCAGCTTATTTGCCCTATCCTAATGCAAATTAGATCAGCTTGCTAGCCCGGGGGGGGGGGGAATGGGGGAGCACTCAACTTTTTTTCAGGTAGGGATGACGGATGTGCAGCCCCGATTTCTGAACTTGGGGGCTTGCGAACTGATCTTGTCTCCGTAAGTAGGGGCTTGGGAACTGGATTTTGAGTAATTTGCAGGCTTGGGAGCTGAAATTTGGTTAAAATTTAGCTTCTGAAGCAAAAATTTTCTGAAAAGGGGACCTGGTGAACTGAATTAGGCCCCTACATGGGGGTCTTGGGAACTCAACTTTTTTTCAGGTAGCCCCGATTTCTGAACTTGGGTTCCAGGGGTTCTGAAAGTGGCCACTAACGGGACCAATTTTCAGTGAAAATCTACCACTAACAGGACCAATTTTCAGTGAAATTATACCCCTTGCAGGACCTTTTCTCAATATGTGAATAAATGATTTACCTTTAGAATAGCAAATATACAAGAAAAATAACACTTGTGCTACTGCAAGGAAAAAATACACACTGGGGGTTATTTTGCTGATATGTTTAGGTTACATTTTCCTATTATCATTGAACCAGTCACAATCACAACTGAATTTGATACCCCAAGCAGGACTATAACTTGATTATTGTGAATTTGATAACGCTAGCATTTGAAGCTAGTCCCAGACTTTTTTTTTTTAATGAGCATGGGTACCCGACCAAAATCCAAGAATCCCCCCCCCCAGTGACGGATTTAAGAGTTAGCAGTGTCAGCAGCTGCTGACAAGGCCCCCTAAAATATTGCTCTCAGGGCCCCATCCCTCACCAAAATAAATAAATGAAAAAATAAAGGAGGAAAGGGGGAAAACCACAGTGTTTTTCCTTCAAGATTATAGGGGCCCAGTGTCCTTTCACATCATCAACATGCCCATGTAGAACACTCGGCCCCAAACAACTTTCTTTCTAACAAATGCGATGGGCCCAGGGGTTGATATGTTTCACGAAGTCGAGTCCTTTTGCACCAGGTCCCCATGCATGTTATCAATTAGGAACCGTCCACAAAACACTTGTAACCCGGGGGCCCTGAAAATATTTGATCCTTCAAAGGTGAGGCTACAGCCATGAAAAAAATCAACATAATTTTGCTTGTGAAAATGGGGTCTATATGATTTTCTATGGGGTTGACATCGGTATTTTTCATGGATATAAGGGGCTTTGATTTTTTTGGGAGATCCAAAAAGGGAGACCTGAACATTCTGATTTTTTTCATCACCCCTTATACAAGTGTTTGCAACACTCCCTGAACAATTGGTACTGATTTCCTTGAGGTATAAACAAAGCAGCATGACTATCAGGATCAAAACTATGCATCAAATTGCACCATTTTTAGACCAGATTTTCAAGATTTCTTCACTTCTGACACTAAAGTGCAGCATTGTCTCTTAGCGACGTAAAGGGCCATCACCTCATTATCAATTAGGAAATGTTCACAAACACTTGCCTTTAAAAATGTTTGACCCTTCAAAGGTGGGGCCACTGCCATGAAAAAATCCCCTTTTTTGCTCGTGCAAACTGGGGTCTATATGATTTTCTGTGATGTTGAAGTATATTTTTCACGGATAAAAGCCCCCCCGGCTTGCGACCTGATTCTGTCTCCAAAAGTAAGGGGCTTGGGATCCGGGGGCCAGTCTTCATAGACAAGGGGTATCATTTGTGTCCAAAAATCCACGTAAAGAGCAACAACAATATAATTCACACTATGCACAACATTCAAATGCAAATTTTGACACTGTAATGATAATCTACATAGTAAATTAAAGCAGTACCGACCATTGATCAACAAGAGACTGTAGCGTGTGTCAGTAAGTATTCCTTGCATTTTCGGCATGTTACACCCAGGGTTCGATTTTATAGGGGTTTGACATGCACAAATGCATGTAACTTTGGCTCTGTGCATGCAGAATTTTCCCTGTGCATGTAAAATTTTGTATTTTTCAGACCATTTTGTGGAAAAAATCAGGGGTTGTTATTCTCTAAATCGACCCCTGGTTACACCAACAATTCGACATAGTTACTATCAGGCGCGTAGCCAGCCCGGTGGTTCCGAGGGGGCAATTTCCCAGGAAGGTGCAACAAATGTCCCTATCACAAGCAAAAATTTCCCGGTCGCCATATCCATGTTTTATTTCCCGATTTCCCCTCAAAAAAAAATTGAGGGGTCACTCTGCCCCCCTCTGGCTACGCCACTGGTTACTATTCACAGAATTGCTACTGCAGGAGTATTACTGCCGCTGGAGAAGTATTTTCTAAAAAGGAATTTTGAAGAGCATATAAGTTAGTCAATTGCTCCCGCTCAGAAATATTGGCTTCGTAAAGGGTACTTGATCGGCCACTACTTGATCAAGAAACTCTATCCGTCAACTGCGCAGTTGACGGATAGAGACTGAGAGAGTGTAAATTCGGGCGGGCCTGCGTTGCAGAAAAATTTGACGATGGACTTTGATATGTAATTAAATTAGTTTCTCGCCAGTCAACTGCACTTGCAAAGACTTAAGCTTCCAGATCGGATTAACTTTTTTCACTGAGGATGCTTAAGCAAGGATTAACCGGTCATGTTTTGGTTTAACTTTCTGCCCATTTCTGGTACATTTAGACTTCTAACCATAAATGCAGTGGCAGTTACGGTTAGAATATTTCCAACAAGCCACACTACCTATATGTCTGGAATCAAATCTGAGACGGGTCGTTAATTAAAGAGACACTGGCACATTTGAAAAATAGTGCGCCCTCAAGATTTTTCAAAATCGATATTTTTGCATGGTTGTAAGGCTTTTATATACAAAAGCCCTCACCCGAAATGATTAAGACCAAATCAGCTTCCTTATGGGTAAACAGAACGATTTTATAATTTAACGGCGCCGGCGACGTTAAAATTCAGCAGACGACGAAAATGGAGTTTAACACAAGAACACGCACGCCGTATGCATGCTTCCCATGCTATGCACACTGTTTGATCGGTCTATAACCTTGTGGTTTTAATATCAGTGAGTACGAGTCAAAAATATTCATGTAATATACACATTTGTTGATTAAAGTTATGGAAAACTTAAAAGTTGGCCTACAAATTACCTGGATGTCTTTATCAATGTCCCTATCTGTTTTGGGGTATGTTATTTTATGTGTAAAATATATCTTTCTTCTTCCAATGGCCTAGACTATCATTTTAGAGCAAATTGAAGAAATTTCATATTTTGTGAAAATGTGCCAGTGCCGCTTTAATAAAGTAAAATGATGTGCGTTGACTGCGTATGCACAGCTGTACTTGACCTATACTCTGTAAACTTTGAAGTACAAAGTAAATTAATCGATGCGCTGCGCAGCATTATCGCGTCTTACTACCAAACGCGCTTAGTCGCAGTCTAAATCCATGAAATCGCGCGCGATCACAGGCGTAGCGCATGATGTACGAACAAAACAAATCTCTTACACTGCATAAACAAAATACTGCTCGTATAAATCGACATACCAGGCACTCATTGTGATACTTGTGTGGGAGTTTATAGATTACTTTGTACTTCTAGGTTTATGGAGTATAGTAACAAGACTAGTAATGTAATACGTTTGCACGATTGGCCAATACAGCATAGGTCTATTGTACTTTTGTTACATGCTACGCTCGGCGCAAATACTCACTACGATCTGCGCAGGACGACGCATCTCAGATTTGATTCCAGACATAATACCGTGTACCGTTGAGTCTTTGATAAAGACTAGCACTCAGGTTACGCCAGATGTTGATACGGATTTAAATTCACTGTTGCTGTTAAGTTGGCATGTCCTACCCCCCAAGCAATTTATGATAATGTGAATATCCACTTTTCTGGGCAAATCCTAGTCCCAATAGGTACCCATATACTTCGTATAAGAGTACCACCCACTGCCATAGAAGCTAAGAAAGTCGATGTCAATGAAATTCCCATTGAGTGTGGATGGAGCAATATTTTTCACATAATTTTCTCTGAAAATGATAAAAGCCTGCAATAATTAGAATATCCATGTTCTACAATGTAAGGAGAACACATGCAAGGTAATTTTAGCAGTATAGAACTACTTCAGCTACATTTTGTGGGTTAAATCTTCATGAGAAATTTCCATTTCGTGTACACTCAGTTGTAATTATTCCGTTTAGAACCAGACCTTGAGCGCGCAGCGCGAGGTCTGGGAAAATTTGTATTCCCAAAGCTGTAGTTTTTCTTTTACGTACTGTAGAATAGGATGCGGGTAAAAAAAATTCCCGCAGTGGCACGATCCCCTATTCCTATATTTGAAGCATTTGACCATCGAAACAGGATTCTATAGATACCTGCGACTATCCCGAGTCGGAATATTTACCCTAAATCGTAGATTTTTTACCAACGAATAAATTTGCTTCTCAAAGCCCTAAATGTCTTCTAGTGCGAATCAACAAATGCTGACGGGACGGCTAACTACGCTGGTTCCATGCGCCTCGGGCTTCGCTTCATGGCTCAGACTATGTCAGTTGTGAAGTGGTGAGAGACCAAAGTTGCAGGGAACCAGCGTAACGTCTAACTTCCTGACCTTGCGAGACCGGTCAGCTGACGGGAATTTCTAGTGCCATACGGTTGTACATGGGAAGACTTTCTTTCACTAGTCCCAGTAACTGTGACTTCAGGCAGTGTTATCTTTTCACATTTGGACGTTATCATTTCACTGCCTCGAAGTCACAGGACTTTAACAGCATTTAAACGCCGTATAAGTCAACGTGTGTTCAGAACGACTGTGGAACCACAAACTGCGTCATTTGGTGTACATTAAATCCTTTTAGACGCTTTAAGTTTCTCACCTTTTGCGTTGTTGGGTATCTTAGCTTTCTTATTGCATAAAGTATTGCAACATCAGATTAATAATGTTGTTTCAAAAAGAAGTTTATTTTGAAATATCCACTTTGCAAGTCTCCTGGTCTCGCCTCCCATCTTTAGTAATGATTATCAATTGTGATGTTTGCAGTGCAGCACTGGTTCAGAACTTCAGATTGATTATCGGGCGCATATAAGGCGTATTCTAATTTTGATGCGAGTTAACGCAACAGAAAGTGCCCCAAATACACCGCTCACCCAATTCAATTGCTAACGGAATCTTCTCCGCAGTTTTAATTTATATAATATCTTTCGCAGTTCGTGACACAAACTACATCGTGGGTAAATCCTATGGGGTAAATACTTTCCGCACTGCCGTAAAGTGGACCGCATCGAACAGTTTCAATTATCTGCTATTGACGGCGATTGTTGTCTTTCGATACAACATGGAGGACTGGACGAATTACTGAAGATTTAAAGATCTGCAATTGTCATCAAATACGCCGTCTAGAAAATATCATAACTCGTTTAAAAATAAACTAAGGTAAGGCAAGTGTCTAATCTATTTGTGTGGGTGTATATCCAGTGCAGCATTATATTTGCGCACCCAATACCAACCTTGAATTTTGGCTTGCACTAAAGATCATTCTTCTGCACAAACCAGTCACTGACTAGATAGGCTACGAAACGGACAACATGCAAAAGGTAAAAGCTATTAAGTAATGATCATAGGGACTATCTTTCACCAGACAAGCAGTCATAAGAAAAGATAATTTGCCCGTGTGTGTGGAATAAAAGTATGGACATAAAGAGATGAATGCAAGGCTGTAGGGATACGAAATAGTGAGTAATTTAAACTAAAACTTTAGTCAATAGTGTTCGCTCCCCGGGGCTCGCCCTTCGCTGGAGTAGTTTTCCGAGGGGGAGCGTGATCATGTTCAACAGTCAGTAATGCATGATGAATGGTAGCCCGAGGTTGCTCTGGCTCATTCCGCTAAGATTAGCCCCTACTATCTCCTCTCCATAGAGCCAGAGCGGCCAGAGCGGTGGGTAGTTCATTCAAAAACCGGGTCCACTGTGCCACAAAGTCAAGAATTTTGGTATCAATTACAGTCCTTTATGACACGAAATCCGCCATATGAAAAACTTTGATGTCTTAGAATCCCTACTAGCTCGATTTAAAAAACAAACGGTGCACAGCTCATGCTTAAATCCGTGAAATGTTGACCCTTTAAAAAAGCACCGAAAACTTGAAATTAATACCATAAAAGTCGTCTCACATGTACCGGGTTCCCACGTTCGTAATTATTGGTAATCAGCGAAAATAAGCGTGCTCGTGACTATAATTCTAAAGAAAAATAAACCGGGAACAATCCAGGTACAGTCACAACTCCGGCTCACTGATCTAGTGGGGTCGGACTCCTATGTTTAAATTGGATTTATTTACGGTTTAAGAATTCACCGTTTCAAATAATCAATTTTAAACCATGATGGGAAAAAATTTTTAAGTCCTGGAAAACTTGCGTATTTATATAAATATAATTTAGGACTAATCAAAGGTACAGATTTCAGTAAGAATGGCTGTTTTTTTGTACTGAAATTCTGAATTTTCTTTATTCCGCATCGGATACGCTGCGCACCCACCCCGGTCCCTTTTCAATACACTCGTGCGTAGCGTGTTAGAGGTAGGTACGGACGACGTCAACGCTAACGGAACAGCCTAGATGAATGGCAATAGACTGTGATGAGGCACTGTTTCACAAACAAAACCGCTCCGTTGTTTCCTGGTTAATTTATGCGCATGCGTGCTGATGCTTGAGTGAATTCCTATTTTAGATGCCCGTATCGTCGGTCGATTTCACCGGCAAAACACGCCGAAATCTAAGTACAAAATACCTTATTCACGTGGGAAAATATCTTACAGAAATGTAGACGAATGTCAAAGAACAAAAAACCATGAGGGCTTTAATGCATGACGAAATTAACGGTAAAAGAGTGGAATTTTTGATCCTAACATTGGCCTATTTGCCGCTGCCAGGCGATTCCCCGCCATCTTAAAATAGACATCTTTGAAAAAATAAAATACATGCAGGGGGTGCAGGCCAAGAATACTAATTAAAAAATCAGTTAGCCCAAGTTATGCCCTCAAATAGAAATCCAAACATGCCTACTTATTTTGGTAGTATGCGTCCAGTATCTACTAGCAAAACCTTATCCTATTTTCTTCAACCCCAAGCTGGCCAGCTATCTGGTTTTCCAACAGAAACTTACAGGCTTACTTAATTATACTAGAGAAAAGTGATGATCATTTGGTTACGTAAATTAGCTTTAAGGTGCATCCGAATACGCACACACGAGTGAAGGCGATATTAGCATATTGTAACAATGGTCAAATTATGTCTACTAAAATTCTATATAAAGACACTTACAATTTCAAAACTGCATGCAAGGTGAGAGTAGACTTCTAACAGTTCATATTTATCCAATAATCTATTCGATTTTAAATTAGTTGGCATGTGAAAAATAGAACATAAAGCTCTGAGGAAACCATATGTCCCTTCAGAGTTATTTGATCTAGGGCGCCTGTTATTTTGGGTTGGCGAGGTAGGTCACGGATCAGAAACGAATCCCCCTGCCAGAAGGCGAAGTTCATTATTATACACATAATCCACGGTCTATTGCCAGTTGAAATGCGAATACAAAACACGTCACTGACGTCACATGTATGCCACACGTGCCTTTAGTCTGTGACAGTAAGACCACCTGTTTGGCCGCATTTTTGTTTTTTTACCATTGAGAAAATGACAAGGTCAAGTAAAAGGCGCCGATTTCTTCTTGGCAAGTAAGGGATGCATTCATAATGGAGCTGTAATCAACCTCGATGATGGTAAGTTAGGAATAATCTTCGTATTGTAGCGTGTTGCCCCAAGTCAATTCAGCCACTTGGCCTTGTTCCAAATGTTTTTCAGTGGTGACGCCGCAAGCTGGCAACAATCCCATGGGCCACCCAGGGTTGCGGTCCATGATTCCAAATGTAGGTTATCAGGACTCGAGATGAGTGGGATTATCTTAGGGCACTGTCACATGCCAAATATATTACGCATTAAATATTCAAAGTAATTCCTACCAGGTGCTACCAGGAAAAACACCATAACAAAATAATTAAGGGAAACTATTATACATTTATTTCTTGTAAAACCAACATATAAAATATTATATTATTTCAACAGTATTTTAATACATCATTCAAACATTGCTACTGCGAAACGATGGTCACGTGGCGTGTACGACGGGTGAAATACAATTCTGCAATTTTCCTCGGAAAACACAGAATGAATATTGCATCCGACCTCTAAAACAATAACCCGACCTACAAAGGCAATGACTGCTATCACGTTGTACATGTGCGGGTAGTTTCAGTGAGTTTCCGATCTAATTAGTGTCATGACACAAATACCAATTCGAAAATTTAATTACAAGAGATCCCGTATCCAGGTTTTTAAGATGTCAAAATTCATAAATTCTAAGGGGAAAGCATAGATTTTTCACAAAAAATGCAATGGAGTGGCCATTTTCGTTTGTTTTGCGAGGATCAGTAAGGCAATCATGATGGAAAATTTTATCAATCGAACTGCGCATGGGTACAACTTGACCTTGTGGGTTCATTCATAAAAAACTTCTCTGAGCATGATGAGGCATCAAGCAAACTTCCTGGTTCACCGATAACGGTCACCGTCGGTCAAGTGACTTCATTATTAGTGGCTCACTTCTTAAAGCAAAATTGGTCATACATTTTTTGAAGAGACGCCAACCCAATTTTCCAATTTTAATATTTTTTGCACAGTTACGTTTGGTAATTGTCAGGAAACTTACCTGCGAACGTAGAATGCTAAAAATGCGTATTTATCTCAAAATAAGCGATTTTTGTAATTGAGAATTGGGATCCCAGATTGGAACTTAACGCAGAGGCTGGAAATGCTACGTTATGTCCGTCCATTGATGAAATAGTGCCACCTCAGAAAATAACCTATAACTTGACCTGCCCGAACTATTAAAACAACTATGGATCAGCGTAGACACGTACATGGCGGCTATTTCCCGGGGCTTATTTCACATTGGGAATGGCCGCCGTGTTTTCCAGCAGCCGTTGAATTATTATCGGGGATCCACATTAATAATTCTTCTAGTACAAAATTCCTTCGTGGTGTGACACACAGACATTTCGAAGCTTAACTTTGGACATTAACCACGGTATAGGTTCACTAGCCCGTTACAACGCAACCGCTAAAAAAATCTCCAAATTTTTGAAAAATGGGGGCCGCCGCCCCTTCAAAAAAAGTGCTAATATTGCTTTAATTAGCCTACTAATCCAAATTTCTAAAGCACCTCAAGTGTTTGTGTTGAGTGTTGTGACTAGGCAAATCCCCGATTGCCGAGTATTGGCAGAATACTAAATTCATCCCCTAGACTAAAAAGAGAACTTAAGAGCACTGCCTGCACTACTGTTGATTGTTTTCTGGAAGAAACAAACTCGTCTAGACTTCCTAGTCACGTCGCTTACGTTTGGTTGTCATGACATTTTTACTTTTGATTTTGGTGCACATCTGGTCAATTTTCCCTGGGCTTGACAAAACGATTTGAACACTTTTATTCATACATCTGTTTTCACCTAGGTGACCCTCATAGATGTTTAACTCATAAATTAGGAATAGAGTGAGAAAAACGTGGTTTATAACATTGTGAAAGGGATTATGCAGCGTGCATAAACTCACGAATCATCGCACAAATTTTCTATTTTAACAGCGCAGCGCTGTTTGATAAAAAAAAAATAGGCAATATCAGATTTGTCTCCCAAAGTACGCCAATGCTGTTAGGGGAAAAAGGGGCCTTTTCTCCTTCCTTTGTTCTTTCGGATGGGTTAGGACCACACGATCTGCGCGATTTGGGCATTGGGGATTCAAAACGGTAATTTGGGGAATGCTCCGTGCATTTTACATGGAAGCACCTCGGTCCCAGTGGCATTAAAAAAAAATCATCTTTTAAACCCTTGTGCAAAAGATCTTAGTAATATAATGATAAATTAAGGAAAACTTATTGACGTTCCAAAATCCCGTAGGGGTTAGGGGATAACCCCGCTGCCAAAATAGTTGTAATTTCCAATAACCGGTTCATTAGATTTAAATATCGTGACCAGGCCTTAGTCTTTAGTACACGGTCTGGGGTAACGCCGTTCGCTATGCGTTAATAGCGCCCTCATACCGTTGTCTTTGAAACAGACTAGCACCCGGAGAGTGATGCCATTTTGAATTTGATGTCTTTGTTAGGTTGGCATGTCTCCCCCCCCCCCGGGGGCACAGTACCAAACAGGGGGGTGGGGGTTAGGACATGCAACCTAACAGTAACATCAAATTCAAAATGGCATTCACACCTTCCGGTGCTAGTCTGTTTCAAAGACTTAACGGTAGGGAGGACCCTTACGTTACGCATATCGAACGGTACACACAGACTGCCTAAAAGACTAGGCCTGGTCCGAAGATTTCATCTAAATAACGTTATTGGAAATTACCCTATTTTGCAGTGGGGTTAATCCACTATAACCCCGACGGATTTTAAAGTCAATAAGTTTTTCCTAATTTATCATGATATTACTAAGAGCTTTGAACCAAAGGTTAAAAGAAGATGATTTTTGTAATGTCACTGGGACCGAGGCTTCTGCCAAGTAAATGCATGAAGCAGTTTCACAAATTACGTTTGGAAATCCCCAATGCCCTAAATCGAGCAGATCGTGTCCTTACCCCCCCCCCCCCCCCCCCCCCCCCGGTACCAAATCACTCCACGTTTGGTGTAATGACAAAGATTTCTATGTGTATAAAAGAAATCCGTGTTGTAATGTTAGTTAGTTCCGGTAAAAAAACAAGCCTATTTGTGATATTTTGGTTTTTTTGTCCTTGTGACGAATCAGTGTTCCGTGAGGGTAGCATGTTTATTATCAAAATGAGCGCGACTAGCAAGTCATTACTCTTATAGTTAGAAAAATAGTGACTTTCGATTCCTGTGATAAATAGGCCCCGGAAAGAATACCCGGGTCGGAAGGAAACGGTTAGGAGGCGTCCGGGACAGCCGAAATAGCGGTGGCGCTGTTCACGTGCTCTTATCGTAAAAGTTAATCAGAAGGTGTAAGGTGAATAGTATTTGCGCGATCCCCGAAATGATTCATTCGGTGCCCATTTCCATCCGGAACTTGTACAGAGGTCATGTTTACAAAAAATTTGTTGTTCGCGCGTGGCCGAACAGTGCCTAAAAAATTTAAAATACAAAGTACCTTTAACGCGAAATTAATCTTGCAAAAATGTAGAAGAAATATCTATGTTGTAACACAAACATAGAGGCACTGCGTGTTGAATTCACGACAAAAAAACCCCGTGAATTTTCGATCGTAACTGTGGCCTAATTGTCACCTGAAGGACGATGACGAACTATAGTTCACACGTCACAGATAGGGTAAGTTTTTGGTATTTACGTTACGCTGTAAACCGTATGTTTTTAAGCGACTGAGGCTGGTAAAAGTTTCACGGTGGAATGGGCCACAGAATGAGATGCCATTTCGGGGATCGCCGGCAAATAGTCATGAAGCTGTTATAAGTTCAGGCTTCTCATGGATTTAGCATTAAAAATATTCAAAAATAGTTTTACGTCTGGTGGAAAGGAAAAGAGAGTTCTAAGCACATTTTTTTTACGTGCTTCAATGGGGCAATTATTAGGGATACTGTGCCCCTTCGAACACGTACGTGCATAGACACCCATGGCATGGTTTTCGAGTGAAAAAATGATATTTTCCATTTTTGGAGATAAAACTAGTGGTTAAAGTTGCATTAGAAAATAGGCTATGCTCGTTTTTCAGAGTCTAAGTTCATGTTTGATTACATTGTGAAAAGCAATTAGGGTGTGGTCAGACTTTTCACGAATCTGGTGTTCGAGGTTTTATGTCCAATATGGGCGACCGTACATGCCAAATGAGGAGAAATTTGCCACCAAAGGTGCGAGATTTTGAGAGAGAGTGTGGGTGTATGTGGGGGGGGGGGAAGGAGGAGTCTGATCATGAAGTTGGGATCCCTGTAGGCCTACCAAAGATCTGTATGACCGATACCCTCTGAGATCTGATATTTTCCATAACAGTGAATAAACGTGAGGAGGGCAATTGGAAGCAAAATTCGGTTATGAGAGCATATTGCGGGGAAAAAACTGGATTTATAAACACAACAAGCACTTATATTGAAATATACTTTCAACACTTTTCTTGAAAAATGTCAAAATTTCTAAAATACAGAAAAAATATGCAAAAATTGAGATATTGGTCGTGTTTGTTAAACGCCCAAGAGGCTTCGTTGGTTTTGGCCAGGGGGGTAGGACATTGTATAGGACATGCCAAATACAGCAACAGCCAATTCAAAAACGGCATGCACGTCCGGGTGCTAGTATGTTTCAAAAGACCATTAAAAGTGGAGGGCGCTCTTAGCATATCGAACGGTTACAAACAGACTTGAATAAAGGACTAGGCATGGTCACGAATATTTAAATCTAAATGACCGTTATTGGAAATACATCTTTGCAGCGGGGTTAATCCACGAACCCGACGGGAATTTGAAGGATAATAATTTTTTCTTCATTATAATGATATTACTAAGATCTGTTGCAACAAGGTTTAAAAAGATGATTTTTGTAATGTCCTGGGACCGAGGCCTCTGCCATAGTAAATTGCCGTAGCAGTTCCACAACTTACCGTTTGGAAAATCACCAATGCCCAAATCGAGCAGATTCGTTGTCCTACCACCCCCCCCTGGTTTGGCTAAGTGCCCAATGTTGCAGGCGGTGTGCGCGACATGATACGATTTCGTCACGATGAATTCAAAGTAGAAATTCAAAAGACTTGCGGTACTGCACCTCAAGTTCTATGCTTCAAATGTTAGGGCACTTAACAGAAGTCTATGAACGACGTGAAATTTATATGTAAACAATATGGGCTCCAGTAGGGTTTTCATGTTGTATTTTCTAATTCTATTGGATTCTTTTTTTTCCTTCTATATTGTCAACTGTGCTGGACACCTGGTGGAGTGAAAAGGAAAAACATACAGAGCCCCGCACCAGGCCCTGCTCTAAACTATTAGCATAGCAGTTTAATATAGTGATCAAACACATGATGACAAAAGGATCCAGCTGACCTTTCTGGCAAAATGAAAAAACACATGGAAAATGGACCAAGATAATCCACCCTGAACAGTTAATGACCAAAAATCACAAGCAACAAAGTCAGTGAAGCCCATCTGCTATAGTGGGGCAGTAAAATAGCACATGAATCAAATTGGTGGAGGATGCCAGAGTGGGAAAGAAGCCAAGTATCACTGGGCCCACAAGCAACAACAAAACTGGAGATATGACCACATTCCATCAAAAACACTACCACCTCCCAAAAATAACCCCAATACCAGCACCTTACCAGTCCACATAATTTTGCACAGGTTAAGGCTACAAAAATTCAGTGCAAAGAGGTACAGGGCCCGTGGGAGGAGGAAAAAAATACATGTAAATGGGACATCATGACACTACCACAAAAAATAAAATGAGCACAAGCCCGTTGTCAAGATTAAAACAATCATTGTCTTTTTTTTAAAGAAAAAACACTAAACAAAGACAAACACGATGCACAAGACATGACAAAAACAAACAAACAAACCTCACATCCACAAACTTACACAAACAAGAAATTGTTGAGCCAAAGGTGCCATGGTTTGTACACAAACATTACATTAGGGAATGAGTTAAAAACACATCATGAGGCTTCAAGACAAGAGTCCACTTTTTGAGTGATGTTTGAGTTTCCTTTACTTTCGGCAATTTTATACTCACTGTCCTCTTGAATTTTAAATAAGTTCAAAAACGCATTTAAAATGGGGTTTGTGTTGTGAAATTTACACTTGTGGATATAAAACTTCAAACAAAGGAAAAGAAATGAAATGCAGCTATCATGCTCTGAAGTATCTGTGACGCCAAACATTTTCTCACTTTGAAAAGAAAAGGGACTCCAGAAACACCATTAATAAGAAAACATTTAAATCATCCACAAGTGGGAACCTTTTCACATTCCACAAACCAAGGTTGAACAAGGTTTCGGGTAGGTCTTTACAGAAAAAAAACAATTTGGGGATCAGCTCTCTCTACAAATTTTATGGAAGAAACTGAGTTGTACAAATTGCCCTGTGAAACATTTTCAAGTAAAAGGAACGCAGTTGAGTCTCAATAGTGCATTTAAAATTAGCATATGAATAAAGTCACACTCCATTCATCAAGGACATCAAGACAATCAACCCATTTGTTTTCAACATCCACGGGTTTTGCCTTGTTTCCTACAAAGGAGAGTAAAAATGCTTTGAGGACCTTTTTTTCATTCAAAAGACAGGAAGCAATTTTTCAAAAATCTCATCATTGATGTTCTTGGGGTTCTGAAACCCCAATCTATAAAAATCCCATTCATTAAAGAATTATATTTCCTCCTGTCTTAATGAGATAAGCAAATTCTACAACCAGTCTTCAAAGGTTTTCACAAATTATTACAAGATAAAGGTCAGAATATCATGAATCACCTTTTCGGTCCCATATGGATAGAAAAAGAATTTTTGGTTTTGAGGCGAACATTTTTATTCCACCAATGGGGTCTTTGAAGATCAATCAGACCAAGCCTAAATGCTCCTTTTTTGTGTATATTATAAATACCAAAGTTGATAGTTCAGTGAGCTGACAACTTGACAAGGAATTCAAAGCACAATCAGGAGGATCAGACTTAAACAATGTTTTCCAGTCAGGGTGAAAGCTTTCTAAACATGCAGTTCCAAAAACTTCCAAAAGCTAGAGTAGTATGGGTCAAGAAGGTGTTTAACCCAAATAGATTTTTGGGCTGGGGAAAACAAAAAGGGATAAAACCTTCTACAAACAACCATAGTCATAATTATGAATAAAATGGTACCCGTTGACCCTCATTCCACAATTCCAAATGAATTTATAAAAACAGGTGTTCAGTCTTAAAAAAAAAGTTTAGGAATATGAATACACAAACTGAAAAAGATATTAAAGATAAGGCAGTACTTTTTATCTGATTCTGTAATTTCTATACGTGCGTATCAAAATTCCGACTTGAGATCAAAAAAGCCTTTCCCGGTGAATATCACAGATTTTCAGCGTGATATTGTGCACCATGATCAATACAGTTTGACCTCAAACACAAACATTATTGATCTTTGTTTATTCTGTACTGGTGTAAACCACAATCAGCTGTTTAGAGCAGATTTTAAGATGCCGTCGCTGTATGTCTATTTGCGAGAGACCGTGACAAATTTCCTCAAATACTTCATTTTTTTCACTATTTGGTGGTGTGGTTCTACATTAAAGCAGTTATATGGAATTGTACACACTTATCCATGATTTATAAGTTAATAAAAATGCATTTCCACATTTTTCGATTCTCTCGCATTATCGCTGCTAATCCCTTTAAGAATGCACACTTCAAAGTTGATGTTTTGAAGTAAACTATTTCTTATCAAAAATAGGTAAAATAAATAAGAATAGCTGTATTAATTGTTGTGTTATTTACATCCTTTTACAATATACATGTACATTGCAAAAGTAATTCATATAAAACAGCCGGCAGCCCAAGTGTGGCTTATTTTCAATTCATTTAATAGATCCACAGAATTCAAAATTACTGTTTAAAACAAACACGCACAGGTCATGAACTTTTCAATATCTATTCAAATGTACCAATTAAAGTGTACCAAAAACAATTTCAAACTTTAAAAGCAATAGAGCTACTGAATTTTGTTTTATCTTGATATATCCCCACACAGATGCTACTTTTCACAAACATGTTTTTTTTTTAAATTTGTGCGCTTGTATGTCATTTTGGCAAAACAAGTTTTGAATAGCGCCGCCAAAATGCTTATTTATTCTAATTAGCATAAAAACGCCATGGCTGATATGATTTTTCCCCACCATGAGCAACTGATAAGTGTGCAATTACATAAAAATTTTGGGCAGAAATAATTTAGCGTTAAAACATGGCGCGCGAAAAACAAAATGTTGGGTCCACGTGGACCCCTCCCATTATACACTTTAAGTGTTAAGAAATATAACATTTCTAATATGCTATAGACAAAGAAAAAAATCAAAAATATTATTTTTTTGACTTGTTTAGCTCATCTAATATTGAATGGAACAAGGTACATAGTTTTTGCTTTATAAACCTCGCAAGATTCGGCACTGGCAGTTAGCTTGGAAAGTACGAGCTAAGGAATCAGGACTTTTGCAAACCAAAGCGTGACCTGCTTGTAAGTCATTTTCAAACTTTTAACTCAAAACCCATACAGTTTGACCTCCAACACAACATTATTGATCTTTGTTATTCTTTAATGGTGTAAACCACAACCAGCCCTTTAATGTAGATTTTGAGACCCCGCGCTGCCATGTTATGGCGGGAGACTGAAAAATGGTAAACTTCCTCAAATACTTAATTTTTTCAGTATTTGGTGGTTTGATTTCGAGATTAAAGCAGGTATATGTATTGTACAACTTATCCCTTGATTTATAAGTAAAAACATGCATTTCCTCATTTTTCGATCATCTCGCATTATAGCTGCTCATCCTTTAAGGTGCGTATTCCGATCGTCTTTGGATGGGACCCCCTGATTTACCAGGAAGGAGCGTTATACGATTTGATTTTCAGATGAAAAGGCCGTATTTTTCTATGTCGTCCTGAAATTTAGCCCTCAAATCCATTTCATTCCCAAGATATAAACAAAAAACGCCCCGTTTGTTGTTATGTTTGGTTTGTTAACATACAATATCTAGCGCAGTATTGAATAGGGCGTTGCACTAGGCCTATGCATTATCGCGTCTCAGCAAAACCGCAAGTATGTTTTCCACTGGTACTTGGATGGGGTGTAGTGCAAGTGCAGGGCTTTCGATATCAGTAGAAACACCAACCACACATAAATCGGAACAAGCACCTTTAACTGACCTTACTCTTTTCAAATACGTTAGTGTAACTCTACATTTTGCGCCGGGGGTGGGGGGGGGGGGGCACGGCCTGCTCTCGATTTGAACATTTGGATTTCCAACGGTAATTTATGGAATAGTAAGTGCATTACACAATCCACTTCTAAACTTCGTTCTGTAAATCCTAGTAACATCAGTTCAGTTGCAGTTTCTTCAAAGAGATTGTACAATTACATTATATTTAGACCAATGGCCTTTACAATACCAAAATACAATAATTACACTAATAAATAGAGAGGCACTTTTTGGATATTGGGGTGCCCGTTCAATCCAAAATTCCAGAGCGTCTATTAATGTTAATATTTTTCTGACAAGCGACGTGGCTGGGAGTTATGTTGGGTTGAAATATGCGGTTTTAATGGCTTTTTTTTTTCATTTTTACAAAAATGTCAAATATAATTATATAAAACTTGAAAGTAATACAAGTTTACATACCTTCATATTTGTTGTGAAGAATACTTATCACATAAATTATGTATTGTGTAATCCAGGACATGGTATTAGGGAACGGAGCATATGGGTGCGATTTGGGGAGAAATGTGAATTGTTAGGATTTTGACTTTACACAAAAAAATGATGTTACCATAGAAAAATATTCCAAAGCTCCGTAATGATGTTAATATTATTTAGTATATTCTGCTTTTTAACTTTTACTTCGCTGGCATTTCTGTGAAAATTGATGTGGTCTGAGTTATTTTGGTTTGAAAATAATGTACTTTTCATGAACATTTTTTTATTTTTCCCAAAAATGTCAAATATAAAATAGCTCTACTGAAAAAGTAAATTTAGTACACCCTTCATATTTTGATATGAAGAGTACTTGTTACATATAGATTTGATAGTTTTGGGTATCAAAATTGGTATAAATGAAGCATATGGTGTTGTGGTGATTTTTAGGAAATGTTAATTTAGGATTTTACTCTAAACGGTTTTATATTTGTAAATATAAAAGGAATTTTCTTTGAAAGTGATGTTCAAAGGTTCTAAAAAGTGAAGATTTAATCAAAATAGCGGAAAATGGCAGCCATCTTGAATCTGACGACCATATGGATTTTGAGAGCAAAGCCATTGTTTGTAAGTCATAGTTGACTAATATAAAGTGGATTTTCATTATAACAATGAGGGGCGTTAAAGTTTTTAAAGCTAAGTTATAATCACAATATTGGCGGCCATTTGGAATCTGGTGACCCTATTGGATATTGTTGATTGAGTAAAATAAAATACGGCCATTAAATTTCTGCAAGTATATCTGGCTCATATTGATATTCACTTTTAAGTGATGATTAGAAGTTGTAAACGTTTAAAGGTTCAATAGAGATTTTGGGGTACCATATATTGGTCATATGTATTTGTGATTTCATATAGATAGACCCCCAATAGATTTCGTACCTTGTCTTTGCTTCACAGAAATGCCTTTGAAAGTGAAAACAAAATGCGATTTTCATTTCCGTAAATGTGAATATAAAACATAGGCGAATTTTGTATTGCTCCTATACGACGAAATTAGAAATTGCACAATTTTTGAAAAGAAATATTTTCCAGCCAATGCCTTACATGGGGACATTTCTGATAGAAAGATTGACATTAATGCCACAAAATTAGATGTTTTTCACATTTTTAGGCGACACCGGGTATGTGAAATCTCTCGTTTTTGACACCTTAAAATTAATCAAAATATGGAAATAATGGCAGCCATCTTGGATGTTGACGGGAGATCTTACACCCATGTTGATTTTTTTAATCTGCACAAAGTGTTTTATTATATAGTAAGTTAATCATTGGTGTTATTTTCAAGGCATATTTGGTTGATATTGAAGATTTAATTTAAAATGATGTTTAGGAGTCTTAAAATTTACCCATAATCAAAATATGTAAAGAAAAAAATTGGCGCCACATTGAATTTGCCGGGAACCCCCCCCCCCCCCCCCCCAACACCACCCCACACCCCCACCCCCCCCCATGCGCATGAACAAAAAAAGGCAAAACTCTATTGGCTTGTTGGGTGCCTTCTACACAATATCCCATAGTTTACTGACTGTAGCAAAACAAAATCCCGCAACTACTCATATTGTATGTAACAAACTTGCTCAGACTAGTAGTTAGTTTGCCTTATTTTGATCCTTTGACAGAAAAGAGATACATGTTGTTGGCAACCTCAACTGTTTTGGGAGGTTTTTAAAATGAGAGTCAATGATGTCCAATTTAAAATTGAATAACGCAATTATACTAGATTCCAGTGTAGTGGGAAAAGATAGCTCCACTTTTGGTGGACGTTTCATATAGAAGTGACATTGTGATGCAATGACGTATTACAATTGATTCCGTCTGCAATGCATGTCATTAGTACGTCAGCCATGTGAAAAAGGGCTCTAGTTTTCGATTAGGGTAGTGGTCGAGTAGAATAATGCCAATGGTACCAGGCGTTAGGGACAATGTCGTGGATCATCACCTGGGTGGATGTTAGACAATCAAAAGTTGGTGCAATATTTTTATGGGCCCCAAAAAAGGTTCAAATTGACCCAAATTAGGTAAAAATCATAAGAATGGTGATTTATGATTCCGACTTCATTAAATGTAATACTAAAAAATTCCCCCACTACTATAGCTGTAGATTCAAGAAGAAGAATTTGAATGTTGAATCTGGGGTTAATTTGTTTTGACCCCAGAAAGGACCAAAAAAGGGGTCAAATTGACCCGAATAAGGTAAAAAATCATGATGCGATTCCAACTTCCTATTAATGTAATGGATTAATTTTCCCCACTATTAAGCTGTAGATTCAAGAAGGAATTTGAATGGGAATTGGGGTATACCGTGTTGTTCCTAATAAAACGCCCCGGGGGCGGTGCTGAAGTTATTTTTCCAAAGGGAGGGGTTTATTAAGTAAAAAAATTGGAAAGTCAAAAATCCCGCAAAATCACCTTACACACGCCTATTTTCGCTGATTACCAATAATACAATCGAATGAGCGGGGGGACGCTGTTTTCACACCTCCCGAGGTCAAAGTTTCACACTAATTAAACTATTACAACTGTGCATAACAGCGATTTTTATACGGATTACGACAGTCCCGGCCATTAAATCATGTGATTTGGGTAAACTTAACTCATTTTCTTGAATTGTTTTATCCAAAAATCGTAGGGGGCGTTTATTAGCAGTCAGGGGGCGGTTATTAGGAAGCAACACGGTATTTTACCCATAAGGCCCAAAAGGGGTCAAACTTGACCCAAATATGGTAAAAATCATAGAATGG
This sequence comes from Ophioderma brevispina, assembly GCA_023653785.1. Lineage (NCBI taxonomy): Eukaryota > Metazoa > Echinodermata > Ophiuroidea > Amphilepidida > Ophiodermatidae > Ophioderma > Ophioderma brevispina. Next base: position 46,403 of record JAMKCH010070330.1, on the reverse strand, counting down.
GTGAGGTAATATTCCATCTAATTTTAAATGTAACAGTTTCATTTCGCCCACTATATAGCTGTCGATGTGAAGAATTTGAATGTTGGACATCTGGGGTTATTTTTGAACCAGAAAGGGGGCCAAAAATGGTCAAAATTGACCCAAATTAGGTAAAAATCAGAGAATGGTGATTATTTATTTCGACTTTATGAATGAAAGTCATACTATTTAATTCCCCCACTATATAGCTGTAGATTCAAAAGAATTTGAATGTTTAATGAAACCCAGAACTGACCAAAAGTTAAAAATGACTTAAATGGTAAAACAAGGGTAAATTGTTGTATTTGGTGATGCAGTGTTTTTCATATTCATGCAGGAAGTTCAATAATCGCAATTTGCCAGTTTAAACCTTTATTAACTTTTATCAGTAGTGACAAACATCAAAATTGAAAACGTTTGAATAATAATGGTCAAATTACCCCCATTTTGGTCAAAATCTATTAACCAATTAATGCATGGTTTACATATCTGCAGTCTTGCTCTGTTAAAATTGGTAATAATGCACAATATCAGTCTTGTAACCAGGGAAGGGGTGGTGGGGGCTGATGCTCCCATTCCAAAAAGCCCCATAACCCATAAAAGGCCAAAAATAGATTTTGCGAGCGAAAATATGTAGGTAAAAAGTCCACTTTTGCCAGATTTGCCCCCTTTGTAATTTTGGGGGACAAAATTTGCCCTTTGTAATTTTTTTGGGAAGTCCCCTTTTGAAAAAAAAATTGCCCCTCTCCTAATTTAGTGTTTCTTTTACTGACATTCGCAATGAAAACCTTTGAAAAGGGATCAAAATGGTCCAACCCAAATTGGTCAAAAGTTAACCCAATACGTCACAATTTCAGTCTTTTTTCCTGAAACTAGGTAAAACAATCCAGTAGGAGAGAAACAGTTGGTCTGTCAAAATGAAAGCTATCCTAAAATGTTGTTAAATCTGATTTTTTGGTTTATTTCTACCCTGAAATTATCACAACTGTTTTACTATAGGTTTTCCCAGTTAATTTCGCACTTTTTTAATTGATGTTAATAAAACAGACAATTGGAATTCGTCCTAAAAATGCGAATCGCAAGAAACGCAAAACCAATTTTATTTTTCGGTAACTGATATTCATTTTGTGTCATTGTATTTCAACTTTGTGTCATTGATTTTCGTCCAATTGCTCGTCGAATTCGTCCGTCAATATCAAGACCGGCGTTTTAAAAAAGCAAATTCGTCATTTTTCATTGATATTCATAATTGTCTCTTTCAATTTAGTCACGTGTGTGTAGGTCTATTTTTCAAACATTAAACATGATTCTTTTGGGGATGGTTCTGAAATGTTTTTTCCTCCAATGTATCTTCAAAACGTGCTAATTTTTGCCTTATCTTTTTTGAGTCTTTTCGCCTGAAAATTACGCAAATAAGTGAATTTTACCAATTTGTTAAATAAGGACATATAACATTGTCAATTCGATATAAAAAAAAAATGAATCTCTAATCTTGAAAAAATATGTATGTTTATCTTTTGTTTGAACTTTTTAACTTTTGAATTTTTATGATTTTGACTATTTTGGCTTAACCCGTTTAATCAATGGCGGAATTTTACCCTTTATGACCACCCACATAGATAGAAGATTATTCAAATAAGCATAGTGAAACCCCACCCGCACCTTTTCCTTAGACGAAGGCTGCTTTTTACATGCAATATTAATTGGACATGGCCTATAAGGTGAGAACCAATCATGAAATAAACACTTTATTTCATTTAATGATTACCCGACGAATATGAAAGACAAGATTCTTAAAATCAATTATAAAAGACTAAATTGCTTTTTCTATTCAGTAGTCATCGCCACGCGGGACGAATTCGTCAACGGATTTGACGAATATCAAGGACACACAGTTGAAATACAATGACACAAAAATGAACAACAGTTACTGAAAAGTTAAATCGGTTTTGCGTTTCTCAAGATTCACATTTTTAGGACGAAATCCAATCGTCTGTTTTATTAAAATCAATTACACAAGTGCGAAAATAACTGGGAAAACCTATGTTAAATAAGGAAATATATAACATTGTCAATTCGATATAAAAAATGAATCTTGAATCTTGAAAAAATGTGTATGTTTATCTTTTGTTTGAACTTTTTAACTTTTTGAATGTTTATGATTTTGACTATTTGGGCTTAACACGTTTAATCAATGGCAGAATTCTACCCTTTATGACCACCCACATAGATAAAAGTCTATTCAAATAAGCATAGTGCAACCCCATCCGCACCTTTTTCTTAGACGAAGACTGCTTTTTACATGCACTATAAATTGGATATATGGCCTATAAGGTGAGAATCAAAACTTTATTTCATTTAATGATTACCCGACGAATATGAAAGACAAGATTCTTAAAATCAATCATAAATGACTAAATTGCTTTTTCTATTCAGAAGTCATCGCCACGCGGGACGAATTTGTCAATGGATTTGACGAATATCAACGACACACATTGAAATACAATGAAACAAAAATGAACATCACTTACTGAAAAGTTAAATCGGTTTTGCGTTTCTCGCGATTCACATTTTTAGGACGAAATCCAATTGTCTGTTTTATTAAAATCAATTACACAAGTGCGAAATTAACTGGAAAAACCTATATGATGGTTAAGTATATAATATGAATGTCTGATGTCTCCAGAGCAACTAAGATTGCCTTCTACAGGCCTGTTTGGAAACCATCTTACTGTATGGTGCAGAAACTTTGACAATGAAGGAGGGAGCTGCAGGACTTTTTAAGTGGCACTTATACCAGGCAACTCATGCCAGTTGAAAATATCTCCTGGAAAAAACATCCTACCGAATATCGGATCTATGGTGAAATACCTCCTATTACCACAATTGTGGCACAGAATAGAGCACAGTTCGGTGGGCATTGCTTTCAAGTCAAGGACCAGATTATATCAGACCTTTACTCTGTGGAGTCTTCCATGTCCAAGTAGAGGTAGATCACTAACCTACTCTGATATGCTATGCAGCAGAGATACCACCTTTACTTTGAAGTGGGAGCAGCAATACATAGAATATACATGATAAAGACGTTTTGCAAAGAAATGTGGTTGCCAGCTGACAAAAAGTGTAAACATTTGTTTATTCCACTTGCTTCTCAAAAGATTAACGTCCACAGTATAATTGCCCAATTGAGAGCTTTTAATTCACACTCTTTTGAGGTCTATTTTGACCTCTTTTTGACCCTTTCTAGGGTCAATTGGAGTCAAATTAATTAAAGATCCACTCTCCAAGGCCAAGTAAACAAAAACAAACCAGTTGATCGTTCCCGCCCGCTCCGATTTTGGACGCCGCACCGATTTTGTTATTTGTTATTTTTTTAAAAAGCAACAAAACCATCAAAAAAGGCTAAAAAGGGGGAAAATGAAGTAAACAAAAAATATCGGAGCACTATTGAACACTCATACCTATTTTAAAAAGTATCCTTCATTTTGCTGAGCAATTTCTTCAACGCATACTACTATTTCCACAACGCAAACGCAATATTCACATATATCATGACCCCAGATTCCAACATTCAAATTCTTCTTGAATCCACAGCTATAGAGCTGGGAAAATTAAATACTACTATTATAATATGAGGTTGGAATAAATACATCACCATTCTACGATTTTTACCTTACCTTATTACCTTATTTTTACTAGCTATAAAGTGGAGAAAATGAAATACTATTGCATTTTAATATAAAGTTGGAATAAATACATCACCATTGTATGATTTGTTACCTTATTTGGGTCAATTTTAAGCCTTTTTTCACCCTTTCTGGGGTCAAATTTGACCCTAGATTCCAACATTCTATTTCTTCTGGAATCTTCTGCTATAGAGTGGGGAAAATTAAATACTAGTTTAAGTTGGAATAAATACATCGCCATTCTATGATATTTACCTCATTTTGGGTCAATTTTGACCCCTTTCGGGCCCTTTCTGGGGTCAAAAATAACCCCAGATTTCAACATTCAAATTCTTCTTGAATCTACACTACAGCTATATAGTGGGGAAAATTAAATACTATTACATTAATATGAAGTTGGAATCACCATTCTATGATTTTTACCTTATTGGGGTCAATTTTGACCCCTTTTTGGTCCTTTCTGGGGTCAAAATTAACCCCAGATTTCAACATTCAAATTCTTCTTGAATCTACAGCTATATAGTGGGGGAATGTTATTAGTATTATATTTCAATATGAAGTCGGAATAAATAAATCCCCATTCTATGATTTTTACCTAATTTGGGTCAATTTTGACCTTTTTTGGCCTATAAAAAAATTTGCACCACTTCTGATTTCTACATCCACCCAGGCGATGATCCCCACATATGTACCTAACATGTGGTAGCAATGAAATTTTTCTACTCTTCCACCTACCCCTTGGTGCCCAAAACTGGTCCAGGCTGACGTACTAAATGACGTTGTGCAGTAGTGCTTGACGGAATGAATGGCAATACTCATTTGCATCAATGGGACTTCTATATGAAACGCCTACCCTACTAGGTGGAGGTATGAATTGAGGGGATTAGTATATAAAAATTTTAGTCCGTGTATTTGTGGTATGATGTACGCTATAGCCATGATAGCCAACCCTGAGCGGTTGGGCCATTCACAGTCCCTATCAATAGTCAAAGCATAAACCCTAGAATGTTCGAAGAAAGCGCAAACTAAATCAGGAATAGTTTCAGTGAAAGCGGGTGAAGGCTGATTTTATGAATAGTGAAGATTTCTCCATTGTTACACACAGGTGACTGAAGCCTTATAAACTTTATAATAATGTTGTTGTAGGCAATGTTTAAAACCAATTCTGGGGTAGACACACTTAGTATCCCTAAAGTAAGTTTCATCTGTGAAATTTTTTTAAAGAAGCTGATTTCAACTGATTTTGGTAGGTATGGATGTCAACATTTACCCAAAAAAAGTGAGTTATCGTAGGGGGTGGGGAAATTGGTTTTTCGGGAGTCAAAGGTCAATAACAGGGGTCAAATTTTGAAATTGATCCAATCATGTTGAAAAGTATACCAAGTTAATAGTTTAATCATAAGGATTCCAAAAAGGTATAGTTTGTACTATCTGCGGCCGAAAGTTTTGGAGTTATAGGCTAAAAACAGCAAAAATCAATAAAAAAGAATCATTTTCAGTTGTACAGGGGTCAAATTTAAAAATTACTCCGATTTGGACAAAAAATGGTGCAAATTATAGTTGGAGCTCATAGGATAAAAATTAGGAATAGTTTTGCGTGTCTTAAATGCTTACTTACCGAAGTAGGGGGAAAAGGTCAAGCCCCATTGAATGCAATTGATGTTGACCTTTGGTGCCCCCTACATTGGAAACTAAGCATTTAAGACGGTCAAAACTATTCCTTTATTTAATCCTATGAGCTCAATCAATAATTAGCACCATTTTTTATCCAAATCGGAGTAATTTTAAAATTATTTTGAGTAATAGACGAAGTCCAAACTCCGCCCATAACTCTACCATCAATTGGAATCTACTATAACACCATCACTATTTGTTTATAGTGCAAAGGAAGAGGATTTGATGTCGCACCCCCATTATATTTTATTCTTGTCTGAAAAAATCAGTCCATACTCATAGATCTCCTTCACCCAAAGGGTAGCCACAAATTGCGAACCCACTTTCGCACCAGTTGAATCAGCAACCTTGATTATTCACCTATGCTACAAAAAATATTTCCCTCTTCCACACCCCACCTTGTCTTACTCAACCCGTAACTCCACACCCTTAACCCCCGACTCCTATTTCTCTTCTCCCTCTCTTGTTTCTCATTTCCAACCGTAAATTTTTTCCTTACTCTCTATATGGTCCCTTTTGCTACACAAAATCTCAGGCCGGAATAAAGTACAGTACAGGCAAATTACTGGGAGCATCTAAAGTGGTGCGCAACCATGAGGGTAGCCACAATTTGCGCACCCCATTGTCGCACCCACTGCCACCACGTTGTCGGAACCCACCTCCTCCACTCTTTATACCATATAATACTCTAAATAATTATTGATAACAAATTAATCATGATATAATTAAAACTCAATGTACCTGTTAACCTAAAGAGCCGGGCTTTTTGGGACCAACCACCGCGGGGGGGGGGGCGGATTCCGGCCCCCCCTTAGTATTCTCGGAAACGGGGGGATTGAGAACTATCATATGTGTGGCTAACCAATGGATAGCTAGGACCCTCCCGAGTCATTGATACCAACAAAGTACACACTACATTGTAAAGGAGCGCACGGTGAAGTGCAACATGACGTCATCCAGAAATGCGAAAAATCTCAAAAAATCGCAAAATTCATGTTTTTTCGCCATTTTTTCAAGCAAAAGTTGGATTTTTTGGCCATGATGTGTGTCAAAGTATGCATACACATGATCTTACTACAAATAAACCAAATAAATAAGATAAAACAGTGTGTCACTGTATCTTTAGCACAAAAAACTGGATTTCCTGCTGTTCCGGGTAATTTCAATGGGAATACTTTTTCTTCGCACGCAGTGCGAGATTACGTAACACCGCGCCATAACCGTAGGTCCGATTTGGTTCAAAATGTATCTTAAATGAGCGCACGCTTCAAAAGAAAAGATTTGACGTTTATATTGATGCTATATGCGTAGAACGCCCTCACCCCCTACCGGTAAGTCTTTGAATAAGAACTAGCACTTCTCGGGTTCCGCCGGAAGTTGGGTCTCTTACACTTGACAACGTTATTGAGTGCAATTGGGAAACTGCCTGATTTTAGCTGTACCGCAGAACACAAGTTTGATACGCGTTGTATCTTGGACAGCATGACAGGTGAACAGGATGAAATACCATACCGAATAGCCGCCTGAAAATTTGTAAATGACTACGCTTATCGAGGCCTAATTTTGACTTAAATTGTTTAAAGTAGTTCTATATGGGAAAAGTCAAAACTGACAGTACAACTCAAACTTTTTTTTTTTACAAACTGAAGTTGTGATAAAGTGGGTGCAGAAAAGTGGGTGCAGGTGGCTGCAGAAAAGTGGGGTGCTCAAAGTGGGTGCTCAGGTGGGTGCAGAAAAGTGGGTGCGCCAAATTGTGGCGCCCCTCACCAAAGCAAGATTGGGAAGTAACGTAGTAGAGCTTTAATATCCCCTCCGCCAAAATGACGGGGGTTGTAAAGTCTGTTAATACAAAAGAGGTAGAGATATTTATCGTTTCATCATGAAATGTTCCAGCTTATATTTGTGTGTTAGAATCGTCTATACGACATACGAGCACATAACAACAGGAAAAGACCTACAAGCATATAAAGGACAGAAAAAGACAATACCAAGCACATCAAGTCCACGAAAACAACAATCACATCATATGACAGAAAACACATACAAGCACAGAAAAGGTCAGAAACGACATACACGCAATACAAGCACAGAAAAGGTCATAAAACGATATACAGGACATAAAAGTACAGAAAATTACCTACAAGCACAAAAAGGACAAAAAAATGACATTTGCACTCCTCAGGAAAAGACAGGAAAAGAACCATATCGTGGATGAGCCATCCATCCAAATAGCCTTATTGGTAATCACAACACGGGGGGGTGGGGGGGGCACAGAGGCACTGATACCCAGGGTTCCTAACACTATGACGTGTACAAAATGTATGATGGCCATTCTTTAGGGGTAACTTACGCGAGCTAGAGGAGGCTCGCAAAAGATTATAACGGGGGCAAAATTGAAAAGGGTGGTCCAATGTTGTTTAATTGCACTACCAAATTGTTTCGTATGATCACAAGGACTTACCAAAGTATATTTTGTGCTATCTTCCGACTTACCCTATGGAGTTTAATCTGAAAACCTGTTTATTATATAAGGTCAAAGGTAAATTTAGCTTCTACAGGGGTCAAATATTAAAAAACGCTTCAATTCAGTGGAAATGGGTCTCATATTATTTGTAATATGTAATCACAAGTACAATAAGGTAAGTTTGGGCAATGTAACAATGTAAAAGCTACCAGTTTACACTCAACAACCCCTTTGGTAGTACAAGGAGGTCGTAACTTGTTTAATTTCACATTGCAGATGGGTGAAACAATATTCCTTATGTTTAATTGTAAGAACATTACAAACAATATGTGCGTCATGTAGGCACTCTCAATTTGTCTCAAATTTCCTCACACTTTTGCTCGGACTGATTGTCTCAAATATGCTGTTTTAATAGATTTCCGGTTCATTTTCAAAATCTCCCCAAAAATATAAGAGACAAGACCAACCAGGCTTCCTTTCTAGCCTCAAGTTTTACATAAGAGAAAGCAGGTGGTACTTTTTAGTATTCTGTAGCTTTTCATGTGCAATATTACTTTAATAATAATAATAGAGGTTTATTTTAATCAAATCGTGGCCTGTAGGCCAAATTAATAGAGACTTTACAACTTAATAATTACTAGACAGAAACAATGCAACTTGGAGGCAGCAGGTATTGCAACATTCAAACACACTATACGTAACACACACCGGATGGGAAGTGCAAGCTTTCATGGTTCCTTTGCCCATTTCAAATGAACCATGGAAAGAGTGGTATTCAGGTTTTAATCAATATCTGTTATACAAATTAAATCCCAAATTGAGTTTTCGAATTAATCCAGCAAGTGGTCCCACTGAGATTCGAACCGAGGATCCTTTGCTCCGGAGGTAAGCTTGCTAACCGCTAGACCACGTCACTTCCTCAATATATACTTAATCAAGCATCATGATCTGTGTTGGATTGTTCGTAGTTTTTCCACTGCTTTTCTGTTGTTTTCTCCTTCAGTCCCGCCTTCAGTGTTGTTAGCCGCTGTGATAGTGTCACGTATCCCTGATTCCCTGTCAGGATCTACTTTGGTCTTTGTCCCTGTCTGTTTTGTACTCCTTGTGAAATGCTGCGGGGGACTCTCCTTGCAGCCATATGGTTCTGTAATTTCTATAGGTGGTTTTTATCTAAAATTAAAAAAAACTTACAGTCCACTTTAATGTTATATCTTTTCATGTGTATGTTTTGAGGTGCAGGGCCGTACGCAGGGAGGATTTATTTTGGGGACGTGCGGGGACTTCGAAAAAGGGACCTTTTTTTTTAAAGTGTAATAACACCTAAGAAATGGTCCTTTGGACTTTTGAAAAATCTCATCACCAAAAAAGTGACGTTCTTGTCAAAAATTTCGTCAAATTTTGACCTTTATCCTAAAATTCAGCAAAAAGTGAATTTGACCTAGGGGAGTGTTTTTTTTTGGGGGGGGGGGATGTGCGACCGCACCCCCACCCACACCCCACGTACGGGCCTGATTTAAGCTGGAATAAATGAAATGAAATCTTCTACCGCCAACAAGTCTATAGCAGTTACCAGCAAAGCCAAGGGCCAGCGTTTAGCCAGGAGCTCGGATTCCATTTATGATTCAAAATGCTTTGTCCAGGCCACACCAATCGGGACCTTTCCTGTCATTGATGGTAATGCTGAGACGTTCAGATATATGTGAGGGCATCGGATGTGAAGTGTCCAGCCCTGAAATCAAACTGCTGTCCATGTCCAGAGATGAGCTTATATTGCTGAATGTTTCCACCACACGCGCTTGTTGATCAACCTTCATGACCTTCGAGAGGCACAGACTTTCAACAGTGGGAGATGAAAATGGTTTCCGATTCTATCGTTCTCTAAAAAAACCTAAACTATTTGTATGCAATTCTGCAACAAAAGCGTTTGCAGTCGTGACCCAGGACTAAAAGTTGAATGGTTCCATATCCTGTCGTCTTTCACAGACTAAATTCTTAAGGTCTAATATTTGACAGTAAATTAAACTTCAAAAGCTCACATCCCTGCGGACGATAGAAATACCAGACAAGCTCTGAACCTTTTAAAAGTAGTCTCAAAGATGGAATGGGGTGTAGATCGTTCAGTCAGCTTTGCCTTTATAGATCAATTGTGAGATCAAAATTGGAATAAGTTTGCATATTTTATAGTTCTGCTAGTAATATTTGAAAAGGCTTGTATTCAGGATCAAGGTACCTCCCCTATCAAAGGCTTATTTGTCGAAAAGTCTAAGGAACCTCCGTTTACATCTAAGATGGGAGGAAAAAACGAGTTCTTCAATATCTCTTAAGGGGGAAGGATTTTGTTTTTGTACAATTTAATGAATTGGTATCAAAATTAAGCTAAAGGTCCATGACCGGCTGAGTAGACATTTCTTAATTTCTTACATTTCGTACCTCAACCAGTAATTCTGATCATATCGCAACACAGATTGTTTTTAAAAGTGAACATCGGGGAAAGTGTTAAATTCAAGGATAAATTTACCCAAACCTGACAGGGGCCGTCTTGTTTAGCGGGGGGAACGCGTTACAAGATGCTGGAGTGGATTTATTGACCCGTTAATGAAGTAAGAGTAACAAGGTGTAAACAAAGCTCACACGTGGGCAAACCGCACCGCACACTCCAAATATCTCTCCTTGTCGGGAACTGAATAAAGCTATTCTGTTCTTATTCTCCTTGTCGTTACGGTCGCCGCTCTGGTGCACCCTTCAGTCGACAATACCAGGCATAGTATCGTACTTTTAATTGGCACCAAATCAAGAAAATTATGCCATATGATACAACACGGACGACGCATCACGAGAAGTCAACTGTGTACGATTCAATGACGTAAATAGAACCCAGACCCGAAGCTCCCCGAAACAGCGTAACCAAAAATCGACGGCGTGCCCAAAAGTATTATAATGAGCATACGCAGTTCATACCATAGGTTGGGCACAACAATATTGGTTACGATCGTAGATATTGAAAATCCTTAATGCAATTATGGAGCACGCAGATTTTACGTTCGTCATATTTAGCGAGTGAAAACCAACAATAACAACTTGATGCCACGTGTAGGCTTTCACTCGGACTCAAATATATCTTTTCATAAGCAAAATAACAAGTGGTAATCGGGAGACTTTTGTGCATTAGGAATGCAGGAATCTTTTTAGATGGATGGTTTCTTCCATCGATTGATTTTCGCATATTATTGCAGGAAAATCGGCCGATCAACAATGGAACACTGGGGAAATGCAAACACTGATAACATACGCGTGACGCACAGATTTTTATATTATGCGTGTGCTTGCGCACAACAGTGACGACGCGAGAGTGCGTGCGCAACAACCACCGCGGCGCGCTGAGTGTGAGAGAAAGCCGGTTACGGGCTTGGACTATTGACCATAATAAACGCGCTTCACTTCTTCCTCGTATTCTTCCATGGTAGTATGCAAGAAAATGGGCCAAAAAACGCGCACGCCGTCACGAGATGTGAACGATCATGACGGCGTTCGCGTATCGCGTATTTGTTACTCGGGACGTTCATTTCTGGGTCACGCTTGCCAGCGCGATAATCACTTTCATTTGAATTTCCTTTGAAAAGCGTTGTCCAAACACATGATATTATGCCCAAATTTATCAAATATACGGTTCCTCATTACTGCTTAATGCAGATTTTAATGATACCAATACATATATGAATGAAACCATTTTTGGTGGTATTATAAGGATGTTTAAACATGTCCTGGGGACCTTTAAACTGATGTGCTGCGTATTTAATGGAAACAATTTACAACGTGTACTCACCGTCATTTTTTTTATAATTCGCATGGTAATTACCATTCCAGCCTCAAGCTTAAAAAAACGTTTCCAAAAGGTAGCAGTATTGCCACTTGGGCACCAAGGATAGGGCTCCGATGAGATTTTTTTTCGGCCCGAACTTATGCTCCAGGAGCATAATTTTGGGACCAAAATCCACAAGCTTTTCGCGAGTGCCATGGATGGAGTAAAGGATGACGTCACGCATACGGCCTTCCAATTGTATGAAGCTCTCCGCCCGTTTACTGAAGGGCCTCATTATGGCCAATTAATATGGCTCAATATACTGTTGAAGTGCTGATTTAAAAGTTATTTTTGTTTTGTGCTTCTATATAGATGTAAGAATGTAAACTTAAAAAATAAGACGGTGTGTGAAAGCAGAGTATAGTCCGGCGGGAGCCATAGTCCGGGGCTCATATTAGGGACGATAACGGAATAAGAGCGTGAAAAACTAATGTTGACCGTGAAGAGTCAAACTGAATATCGACTGCCCAATTGTCCCATGGTTCCCCGGACTATGACTAGCCGGACATAATATTATACACCGGTTCTTAATTGAAATGTTCTGCTTCTTTAAATTAAAAGTACTGTTGAATATTTCGCAAGACAATGAGAGCAAATTTTCGCCAAAATTTACCCCATTTCTATAATATTAGTGCTCTTCAATCCTTGGGTTTCCGTAAAAAGAGGGCTTATGGTGTTTCCAAATGCGGATAACAACTTGCATCATTGATCTTCCCATTAGTCCTCGTAGCTCCATCTTTACATCTTTCTGTCAGAAAAGACCACTTTGGAGCACATTGAAAGTGTCTGTGTGAAAGGTGGGGGTCTTTCTTACTGTTTTTCGGCTCTACAGGAATGTTGTCTTATAGCTGAAAAAAAGAGGCAAAGCACGCATGCTTTCTCCTCTGCAGTGACGAAAAGTCCAGCCATCAGATGTTAAGACTGGCGTCTTAGATTTCCACCTTTGTCTATCAGTCGGACGAGCAGCCCACCACCACAAATTGGAACCGTGTGCAATCTGCAGTCAATTTAGCTATGACCCGGATTTATGGTAGTGTTGGGCTTCCAGTAGTGGGTGCGTTGAGCAGGTATGTTGGTCGGTATCACCATGCATGGGGGGGGGGGACATACGAGGCACTTATACCAGGGCTACCTCAAACGATGACATCACGCAAGTAGGGATGGCCATTCTTTAGGGGTAGCTTAAGTGAGCTAGGGGCTCGCAAGGAGATGATGCAGGGGTCAAAAATTGAAAAGTGGTCAATGTTGTTGAAATGCATCCAAAATTGTTCGTATGATCACAAGGAGTAAAAAAGCGGTTTTTAATATTTGATCCCTGTAGAAGAAGTACAATTTGAACCTTTGACCTATAATAACCGGTTTTCAGCTTATAACACCATAGGGGTAAGTCGAGATAGCACAAATATACATTTTTTAAGCCTTGATCATACGAAAAATTTGGTATGCAATGCAACAACCATGGACCACTTTTCAATTGTGCCCCCTGTATAATCTTTTGCGAGCCCTGCTCGCTTAAGCCCTACAGAATGGCCATCAGACATTTTTGTGTACGTCATAGTGTTAGGACCCCCTGTGTAGTAGGGCCGTCTTCACCCCCCACCACAAAAAACAAATAAAAGAAAAAAAAAAAAAAACCAAAAACGAAGTACACAACCCCACTAAACACCACACCCAAACCCCCCCACTTAACAACCCACCACCCCTACCCCCACCCCCCCCCCCCCCCCAGGTGCTAACAATAAGGCCGACTTTTGATGGTCTGGCTCATCCACTATAGAGACCGATGATATTCAGTCCTTGCTTGGTACTCAAAGTGGGATTCAGTGAGAAGGGCTTTCTCGTGCACGTGACCTCATCCGCCAAGCAGGGATGGTTCTGCGGGATTTGAATTGGTGCATGGCATCAGAAGACTATTATCTTGTTGGTGACCGGGTTACAAGTCTCTTCTGGTTGTCTTGGTTAGTTAGAAAGTTGTCCCAAGGCGCTGCCACGATACATATTCTCAACTCAAGTCATCCTAGTCAGCTTTGTTGTACAGGCAGACATGGGAGAGTAGTTTCAGCCAATGGAGAAGCTTGCAGCTCCTGGAAGTTCAGATAGTAGTGGTCAGATGGACTAAGTAGTGGTCAGATGAACCGAGGCTGTGATCTATGGTAACTGGCGAAACATGTTTAGAACCATCAGGAGTTCCGATCGGTTTCCGAGATGATGAGTGACCATCAACAATCTAGGAGAGATCATGGGTACATCACATATTATACGCTGCCTTCCCTTCAACGTCTGCAGGGGACTTACTGGATAACCATTCAAAACACAGATGTTAGAGTTGGTTTTAGAGATGTTTATCATACCACTCGATCACTCCAGTAGTCTTTGTAGGTGGACAGTACGTACACAAACAAAAGTAGCGGAAACCACTACTGGTTTTGTTGGAGAAAATCATTAACTCCTGCGTCTTTGGCTCAAGGTGGGTTTCCTGGACAACGAGAAATTTTATAGAAAATCAAGCAAACCGCCCCAACAGCCGTTGTGGCTTCTGTCTTTCTCTTGAAAGAGTAACTGCTCAGTGAAGTATGAAGGCGGTCATCAGAAACTGAACAGTTCAGCTTTGACTCGACTATGGAATGATGTCAGGCTTTAAACTGGGTGCAGCATTATGTTTTCTTGCTTCCAGATGTCCCTTGTTGGATCTAATGATAATGTTCAATATTCAAATTCGTTGGCCAATTACGGGGAGTACGTTTGGCCATTCTCGTTTTGAGGTTAAGAAGCACACTAGAGGAAATCCAAGCTCCCCTTTGTCCAAAATAAGCACTCTTTTTGTCCAAGAATCCCATCCATTTTTCCACTATTCACGTTACCCTTTGTCCAAGTTTCCCCTTACCCTTTGTCCAGGATTCCCCTTTCCTTAGATAAACAATCCTCCTGTCCTTTGTCTAAAATAATCCCTTCCCGTTTGTCCAATAAGTTCTTCGTACACGATTCCCCTCCCCTTTGTCAAACATTCCCCTCTGTTTTGTCCAAAAATCCCCTCTCCGTGAATCCCTTGTTCAAGATCACCCTCCCTTTGTCCAATACTCCCTTTGTAGAAGATTCACCCTCCCTTTTGTTGAATAATCCCGTTGTCCAAGAATCCCTCTTCACTTTGTCTAAGATTCCCCCTCCCCTTTGTCCAAGAATCCTTTTGTCCAAGAGCAAAACCCCCTGTCCTAGAAGACCTCCCTTTGTCCAAGAATCCACTTACCCCTTTGTCCAAGAATCCCCTCCCTTTGTCCAGGAATTCCGCTACCCTTTGCGCACGATTCACATTTCTCTTGGTCCTCGATTCCCCTCCCATTTGTCCAAGAATCGCCCTACCTTTGACCAAGATCCTCCCTCCCATTTTTTCAAAATCACTTCCCTTTGTCCACAATTACTCCTTCTTTGTCCAAGATTTACACGTCCCATTGTCCACGAATCCCCTTTTGCCAAATGTTCCCTTCCCTTGGTCCAAATTTACCCCTCTTATTTGTCCACGAATCCCATGCATCCTTTTCCACAATTCATGCTTCCCTTTGTCCATGTTTCCCCTTTGTCTAGGACTCCCCTCTCCTCAGTGGCGGATTTAAGAGTCAGCAGTGTCAGCAGCTGCTGACAGTCCCCCCCTAAATATTGCTCTCGGGGCCCCTTCAGAGACCCCTAGCCCCTAGTCACACTAAAGTGGGACATAATTTGCGTTACTTCGCGACACTAAAGGAGCCCCCACCTTAAGCTGCTGACAGGGCCCTATTTCATCCGCCACTGCCTCTCCTCCTCCTTCCCCTCTTTTTTGTCCAAGTTTTCCCTCCTCTTTTATCGGATTCCCCTCGGCTTTGTCCAAGAATCTCCTTCCCTATGTCGAAGATTTCCCCACTTCCTTGTCCAAGACTGCCTTTGCCTTTATTCATAATTTACAGGTTCCATTTTTGTCCAAGATTCCCCTTTCCCTCTTTCCAATAATCCATTTTTTCCACGATTACCTCTTTGTCCCAGATTTTGCCCCCGTTACCCAGGAGTCCCCTTCCCTTGCTCCATGAATCCCTTGTCCAAGATCCTTTGTCCCAAAATTCCCTTCCCTTTTTCCAATAATACACGCCACATTTGTCCAAGAATCACCCTCCCCTTTGTCCACAATTCCCCTTCTCCTGTGTCCAACAACCCCTTCCCCTTAGCCCAATAATCCCTTTCCTTTGTGCAATAATCTGTCCAGAAATCCCGCTCTTCTTTGACCATGATTCACACTTTCCTTTGTCATAGATTCCACATCCCCTTTGTCCAAGATACCTCTCATTTGTCCATAATTATCATTCGTCAAAGAATCCCTTCCCTTTGTTCAAACTTCCCCCTATTTGTCCCAAAACACCCTCCCTTATGTCCAAGAATACCCATTACATTTGTCTAAGAATGACATCCTCTTTGTCCAAGAATCCGTCCCCTTGTCCAAGATTTCATCCCTTCCCTCATCCAAGACTCCCCCTCCTCTGTCCAATATCCTTTCTCTTTGGCCAAGATTCTCATTCCCTTTCTCCACGGATCTCATATGTCAAAGATTCCCCCTCCCCTTTCCTCAATACTCCCTTTGTCGAAGATTCCCCTTCCCCTTGTTCAAGATTCCCCTCACTTTTGTTCAAGATTCCTTTCACTTTGTCCAAGAATCCCCTTCCCTTTGCCAAAGATCCCTCTCTTTTGTTCAAGATCCCCGTCTCCTTTGTTCAAGATTCTTCCTCCCTTTGTCCAATAACCCCTCCCCCCTCTTCCCTCTCCCATTTGTCGAAAACCAGAATCGCCATCGCATAGTCCACGGATTCCTTTCTAGTGGGGCGGATATGTGACCGAGGCGTGCACTTCTGGTTAGAAGCATGAAAACTTGCACCTGGGGGTTTTTGAGTACACTGATTTCAAAATTGGCGGGAAGCAAATTGTCACTCAAACGGTGCCTGCCAAAAATTAAAAAATCAAAATGGCTGCCAAAAACCCTAACAAAAAACCCAGATGCAAGTTTTCATGCTTCTAACCGGAAGTGCACGCCCCACGCGCAAAATGTTTTATATCCACTCCGCTATTCTCCCTCTGTCCAAAATTATCCCTTTCCTTTATCCAAAAATCCACCTTGTTCACAATTCCGATTGTTTACGATTCCCCTTCCCATTCCCCACAAATCGCATCCATTTGTCCATGAATCCCCTCCCTTTGTCCAAGATTCTCCTCCCCTTTGTCCAAAAATCCCCATTTCACACCTCTTCTTTGTCCCCCAGGATTCCCCTCTTTGTCCTTCGCTTTCTCCAGGAATCCCATTTGTCCAAAAACCCCTCTCCTCTTTATCCACAATTCCATTTGGGCAAGATTTCCCTTCCTTTGTCCAATCCTGCTCCTCATTGTTCAAGATACTCCTTCCCCTGTCCAAGAATCGCCCTCTTTATTCAGCAGACGACGGAAATAGCGTTTAACGTAAGAAAACACATGCCGGAGCAGGGGGTAGACATACCAACCTCAGAGCAACAGCGAATTCAAAACGGCATCAACTTCCGACGTAACTCGAGTGCTAGTCTTTTTCAAAGACTTAATGGTAGGGGCACTCTTACATATATCGAATATTTTAAAAATCTAATAGAGCATCAGCCCAAATCCTTTGGCACTAAATTCAAATGATATGCACTTCCCAACACCCATTTCCATTTAGAATAATTATTCCACATTAAGAATGTTTTGCCAAATCTTTTTTGTCAGTTTTTTTTTGTGTCGCCTGCCCTAGGGCAGGAAGGGACAAAGCCCGGGGCACATAGGGATCACTTTGTCCACTGTTGTTGATGTCTGTTGTTGCTGTTTGTTGTGAAAAAGGGTTAACATTTGCCTGTAATATCCTCATACGTTGATGGATTTTAAACCAAACGTGGGTCACAGGTGCATCATGGCATCCCCCACTTGTTGTGAGGTCAAAGGTCATGTGAGTCAAGTTGTAAAATAGGCTGAAATGTAAATTGACCTCATGAAAGTTGAAGTTCAATGCGAACCCAACTTGGGTTTATGGAGTTTACCATGCAAACCCCCATTTATTATTATGAAGGTCCAAGGTCCAAAGTTTATGTTAGGACTATCAGTCCTACGCGCGGTCCGAGGACCGGGGGGGAGGGATTTTTTGAGGGCACATGGGATGCATTTGGACCCATCGTTTCGCCTCATGCATAAGGTTGTAGGTTCGAGCCACGCCCCTCTGTTGCCAATGTTGTTATGCCCTTGGGCAAAGCACTTTCAGTCAGGACAGCAAGGTCATGCTGGCATGCTTTAATTTTCTTTTTCACATGAAAACATGGTGCAGCGCTGACCTCAGTCCAGTTGGTAAAAAACGTTTGAAACAACTTCGTTTGGGGGCTCGTAAATACATTGTTTCATTTTAACAAATCTTGTCAGAAATGTTGCTACCAGTCTACTTCATACCTTCAGATGGTATAATTATAATGATATTTTTTTGGGTTTTGAAACAGGATGAAATTTGAAAAAAATCGTGTTTTAAATAATGCGTGGGTCCTTGACAATTCAGGAGCCCCACGACATTTTTAAAGTTGACCAATCTAAGGGACATCTTATCTGTAAAAAAGTCCTGTGTAACTTGAGCTTTAGCTGTTTTAAGAAGGCGAAGACCACGGTTAGTTCATTAGTTGCCAGTTTGAACATGAATTCCCTCTATACTTTAACATGGCGAAACGTCACTGATTTGCACTACAGACCTGTGTGGGGAATCAAACAAACAGCAAGGACGCGCGTCTTTGTGTTTGGCAAATCCCTGCCTTCTGACCTCGTCCAACAATTTCTACGTTATCATTGTGGTCACTGTGACCTCATGACTGACTGCTTTATCTGCATTGCCTCGCTCCACCCCAGGAGTACTCAATGTGTACACAGCTTAGCTGGGAGGCAAAACAGACCACTGTGGGGAGGAGTGGCAAACTCTCAAAGCAACCTTATATGATTGAGGCTGGTCCAAACGCCAAATACAGAGAGATCGCAATCCCCCGGCACTCTGCCTGCAGGCTCACGCATTTTCACGGAATGTTAAATGAACAGAATATTAAGCACGGGTATAAATTTGTATTGCCTAAAAAATAAAAAAAGTATCAAATATTTGGAAAAAACTCTGTTTCGGCTCCCTATTCTCAAGACATTCTACTTCACTCCGATGTATTCTGCTTGAATTGCTTTAAGTTCAGGAAATACTAGGTTTTGTGACTGTTTTCTAAATACAACATTTTTTTAATCAATGAAGGTTGTGAGCAGGGTCACAGGATACCCAACAATAGCAGCAAAATTTCACACTTTTCTCATTTTTGTTTTCCATCATGACATTTCTAAAATAGAATAATTACAATTACTTAGTGTCATAATTCCCAATAGGTTATATGGATCTCATAGTTTGATATTCACAATAATTTAAAAAGGGTTGGGAGGTCACCAAAAATTTCAATAGATCAGGATGGCAAATGTATTCAATTCTTGTGACTAATTTGGTTCCGTTTAGCTACAAAATCACTTTCAAGTTACTTAGGAAATTGTCATGATTCCTGAATATGTGGAAAATTTGGTATGGATTGAAAGCTTAAGTACGTAGATACATATAAATCAAATAATGAAATTGTCCACATTTGAGTATATTTTGCCTTTTAATTTTCCGCCCATCGCTTACTCAAAAACGAATGTCCCGACAAATCCCATCGCAGGCAATGGTGACGTCAAAGTGATGACCATCCAAAATTTACGTCGTTGTGACCATCATCTCGCAGTGTGGCCACTTTCTATAACTGCGATCGATGTGTTTTTATATCAAGAATAATTAAAACACAAGGAAAATGAAACAATATGTCATTCTGTAACTTATTTTCAATTGTATGCTACGGTTCATTAAATCCATCAATAACAGTGTCAGGCAAAAACAATTCGAGTCCACGCTGTTTTGTCATTCACTTGGACGTCACGAGGAGAGCAAAATTGGGGCGCTGTGGTCAATGAAAGCCGTTGGGCGAAAAATCCGCCCGTTTTCTCGTAAGCTTCAAAAAAGCAAAAATTAAAATGGCCTCTATTTTTGTTAATTTTACATCAAATGTATTATTTTTCGGGAATTGGTGCTTGATTACCATATATTTTATGAATGTAAGTCAAACTGGAGCTTGACAAAAATCTTGACATATTTCCTTTAACATGTCAGTTAGAGGATGGCATGATTGTAATATAGTTTTCGTGTAGAAAAAGAAACTGCATCCCGAAACCCTTTCTGACAAGTTTCCACCGATATTAAATCCAGGTGAGAGCTAAAACATGATTTGTTAAACCCCTAGAGTAGTGTCAACCAAAAGGGTATATTTTCACTCAACTTCCAAACATCCTTTAGCCTATTTCAGAGTTAAATGATAAAATAGTAGTTTGGGCTTTTTATAAGGCAAGGAAAAACAAACAAACACATTCGAATTGCCAATTTTCAAATTTCTTCGAGACAAAACTTTTTTTTTTGCCTAATAAAAGCACCATTCCTTCAAGATCAAGCACTGGGCCTATTTATATTGCGATGACCTCAGGAAATCATAATTATTTTGCTTAATTAGGCCGGCAGTCGGCCAAGTGCACAATCCTGTTAGCACTAAAATGTTAATTTCCCCATAACAGCTACCTGAATAAAGTTGGGATCGACAAGGCACGTGAGATTAAGTGCACACACATTGGCCAAAGAAGGGACGAACAACCAGTAACCTTTGAATCATGAGTCGGTCGTCTTATCTATGGACACATGTGCCCTCTACGTCTTCAGATACCAAACTTTTGACCAATTCCGGTAAAATCGGGGGGTCTGGGGATTAGGCAATTTGCGATCAGACCATAGCCCTTTATAGCAATAACACATTTTTTGAAGAGCGCCCCCCAATTTTCAAATTTTTTGCAGAGTTATTGCTGGTAACCTTGTCTAGGAACTATACTGCGAAAGAGGATCTCAGAAAGTGTATTTATCATAAAATAAGCGATTTTGTAATTAGAATTGGGATACCAGATTGTACTTAACGGCAGAGCTGGAAATGAGATGTTTATCTCTGTCCATGATGAAATAGTGCCACCTCAAAGAAAATGACCTCTAATTTGACTTGCCTGAACCAAAAAACAACTAATGGACGAGTCTAGACATGTACATGGCACTATTTCCGAGTTATTTTATATTGAAAGGCCGTTTCCAGCAGCCATTGAATTATCATAGGAGATTACAACATTCCTACGTTTGCGACAGACATTTGAGAGCTTAACCATTCACAGATAGAGTTTACTTGGCAGTTACCAATGCAACCGTGTAAAAATCTCAATTTTTTTGAAAAATTGGGGGTACTCTTCAAAAAATGTGCTAATATTGCTTTAAGATTATGTAACCCCTTCCCCCAAAAATCACTATAAAAATCAGATTTACTCAACCAATTGATTTGAAAATTGGTTCATATACAGATCACATTTTCCAAATTTCAAGTGGCTAGTTCAATTTCATATGTTTTTCTCTATTTTAAAAAAAAAATCCTTTATTTTTGGTGTAAATTATTTCTAGCCAAGCGGGAAGGCTCTGTGGTATCCAAACTTAAAAAGTAGTTTTTAACTAAAATATCTAAATTCTCTCATTAGATTGTTAAAAAAGTGTTTTTTTTAAGTAATAATTTTAAAGCTAGGGATGGCCTCCCAGGCTCCTACTTCTCTAAATTGCAAATGTTATTTTGGTCCTGTATGCATTACCAGTGATCCATGTTAAATCACATTTTTTGGAAGTGGGAATTTCGTTAAGTCCGACTCAGAGATTTCGACAGGTTTTTTTTGTGTAGTAATAAAAAATAACCATCCAGAACTAAAGATAGTCACATTATGCTTAATTCCAAAATTAGAGATGAACCAGATTTTTCGTTTTCATGCAGTTAACATTTATTCACAGTATAACAGTACCATTATGCTGTGTATAACAAAAATTCCAGATCCGGAAGTTTATAACAAAGTTGTGATTTTCTATAGGAAGGACTTCAATTTGAGCTTAGTTATTTCACACAGTGTTTAGTATATGGACAAGCATTGTGTACATGTAAAAAACATGACTTGTTTGAAAAATGAGTGCACCCTCATCGGAAAATCTCTAGTTGGCCTTTAAGTCTGAGAATGATTTACTACTTGTGCTAAGTGGCCCCTTCACTTTGAAAATTGTTCTGCCATCGCTGTCGTACTAGCAAACGCTATATCAAAATGGCATAAAAAACACACAATTTACATGAAACGGGTGCTTTTAAAAAGATAATCCCGCCAATTCACATGCATTGGGCGGATTCCAGCAGAAGAGAGACAAAAAACGTATTTCACCCAAAATGGCCTAAAAAGCACCCAATTATGCAAATTTTAGTGATTTTGGTAAATATTAGCACATCCCTGTACAGCTTTTCTTCTATGATTAACTCAGTGAAATAGAATTTTAATCAATCAAATCACATGGATAGAAGTGTGCGCTGCCATAAGGTTACAGGCAACAGTGCATGTTTGAAACTGCCTTGAAATGTTGATTGGTAGGTCTATTTTAATCAGAATCTTGCTCATCATTTTTATATAATGCAGGACTTAAGATAGCCATGACCAGGGCAAAAGTTGTGACCAAAGGTGCTTCCTTAACTGTGTAGTCCAATGGGAAAATCATGAAAAGGCAATTGCCGGATAAGAAATGAAGGAGGCCCTCTATAATCATCATAATTATAGTTCATCAATTTTGACTTGGTGTTTTACAATTACTTTATCATGTATGCAAGATGTTTTTTATCCTCAAAATACACTTGTATCTAGAAAAAATGAGAAAAGTCTGAAAAACGTCAGGGGCATGCTCTCTGGAAAAAAAAGCAAAGCCTCCATTGCAACGATCAGTTATGATTAAAATGAAGAAATAGGAAGATGTTGCATAGCTGCCCTTTGTTATGGAGCTTGTAAATGACTGCCTTGATAGACCTTTTGTCCTTCATAAGCTACAAAGAGGCTACACAGGCAGCCCCAAGAGGTTCTATACAGATAGAGAGGCAAAACGTTACGTAATCTTTAGAAATACACCGTCTCGCATGTTTTGCCGACCACAAAGAAAACAGAGTACCAACAATAGAAAGCAATGGCTGCCTCCGCTTCTTCCAAATACTGTGGATGCCGCTTTGCATATACACTAATCGGTAGTGATACAAATGAATGTATGTGTTAGAGGTGGCCAGGTGTAATCATAATGTACCTGGATCATTGTGCTCCAGATACTCTTTTTTTTTTTCCTCATATGCAAGCGCGCTTAGGTGAAGATGTATTCATTGAGGCGGTTATTTAAATCAAGACCACTGATGTGTCATTTCATCCGTTGTGTTGTGGGCCACTGTAGGACAAATTTTAACCACCCAATACACCCAACATCCACAACTGATTTTTGGCGGTTGTTTGTATCGAATTGACATTAATGGTGTATACAACACCCCAAACTAATAATTATTCCGTGTAATATTCAAACTGTCAGCGCCCAGCACGGACGACTGTTTTTTGATGGGTTTCACCCCCTTGGGCAGCCCTTTTATAACAATACCCCACTACCTATAAGCTTATGCTATTGAGATTCATGAGTGCTAAATTTGGATTATATAACATTCTTCACACCCAAAGCAAACTCTATTATGCAACACAATGGCCAGAGTTGTTATTGGCCCATGACTGCCTATTTATTCACGAGCAATTTAACTCTCCACTATGAACTCTCAATCACATTACACGTATTTAATAGCTTTCTTCACCAATATAGTGATCAATACCACAACCCGCCCTGCTTTTAGTAGATTACTGATACCGCGAACCTGCATGGTCCGCGGTTGTTGATTTGATAAATGGTGCCCATCCAAGGCTAACTGAACTGAGCCCTTTGTAGATTTACATGCCTTCCCTCATAGTGTGGTGTGGAATGTATATTAGGGAGCGTTCATTATTTATGCCGGGAGGGAATGGAGGATTTTCAACTTTTTTCCGGCAAAATTTTCGCGTTCCCCCATCGCTTCCGTTCAAAAATTTTCACACTCCCTTGATCATGCTGATTTCCCCATTTAAGTTCATGTTCCCCTCTCTTTCCTCGTTGAACAATTTCACGTTTCCCCCCTCTCTTACAAATATTTTAGGGTTCCCCCTCAAATCCTCCATTCCCCTGCATAAATAATGACCCCGCTCCCTTATGTTGTTGTTTTGGCAATTCCAATTAGTCTCATGCCCAGAAAACACAAATTGGGTCTCCCCCCCCCCAGAACCAGAATACCACTCACATATATTTTGCTAATTAATATCAACACACATCCTTGCAAAGCGTCATTGTGGGTCTTGGGGGAGTCTCTATTTGAATTTCATTCACCCATTGAAGTCTTAATTATAATTTTAATAAAGCATTTTTGAGAATTAAGTGGAATTTTTGAAAACCACGAAAAGGTAAACTTTGAGCATGTTGCTTTATAATGTTGAAATGTTTCAAATTCACCTTTCCTCATGAAAACTAAGGAGGGCCGTCCTTCATTCCTTTATCCGGCGCGATTCCTTTGAATTAACCCCCCAAGTGAAAACATAAGATTTCAGAACTGGTCTTTATATTTGGATACCTCATTATCATGTTACTTAAAGATTTTCAAATTGAATAAGGATTGGCACATTTTTTGTAAAATGGCGCTGCATGGTGCCTAATTGTGGGGCTTGCATGTACATAATCGGACATCAGCTGGTTTGCTGCCATGTTGGGGGCACAAAAATTGTGGCCAATTTTGGGCCCACTTTTTCTTAAACTTCACAAATACATGTCTATCATAAACATGAAATGACCTCCATAAAGTGGAGCTGGTATTTCAAAATTCGGGTTTTTTTTTTTGCAAAGATTAGCACCATAATACATCCCTTCAACAAAATGAAAAAATACAACGCAAGTAAACATTGCGCGATCCCCCTGGCAATATGGCAGTATACACAAGTGGTTAGTTGGCACAGTTGTTCCGTTGCAGTGCATCACAATTCATAAATTGTTCTCATGGTATAATATCCAAAAAAATGCAGCAGTTTCTGACAAATGAAAGCCTAACCAAAGGGGAAAATGACCGCAGATGACCTTTGACCTTGGTATGTGACCTTTGACCTCAACAACATATGAAGGAACCCGTATTGCACCTTCGACCCAAGTTAGGTTGTAATCGGACTTCAACTTTTCAAAGACGACCAGAAAAACAAAAACTAACCAAAGTGGAACATGACCTCAGTTGACCTTTGACCTTGGTCCATGACCTTTGACATCATCCACATATGAAGGAATCCCAATTGCACCTTCACCCCAAGTCTGGTTTAAATCGGACTTAAACTTTTCGAAGGAGACGCGAAAAACGAAAACTTAACCAAAACCTAACCAAACTGGAACTGGAACATGACCTCAGATGACCATTGACCTTGGTCCATGACCTTTGACATCATCCACATATGAAGGAACCCCTATTGCACCTTCACCCCAAGTCTGATATAAAATTGGATCGATTAAGCCCAAATTAATTGGTCAATATTTTAAAACTCATAGCGAGACCAATTAATATTGGGCGTAAATCATCCAATTTTATCATTATCATGTTTTGGATCCGATATTTTCCCACACTTGGACTCCCCAAAACATGATAATGGTTTAAATCGGACTTAAACTTTTCGAAGGAGACGCGAAAAACGAAAACCTAACCAAACTGGAACACACATACATACGTACACATACATACGGACATGCGCACCCTCGCAATATCCCCCTCTGCTTTTCAAGCCAGGGGGATAAAAATCATACGATGAAAGCTACAGAGCATCGAAGATTTGCATTTTTTCAACACACTCACACCTAGTTTGAAATGCTACTAGAAAT
Source organism: Ophioderma brevispina (assembly GCA_023653785.1). Taxonomy (NCBI): domain Eukaryota; kingdom Metazoa; phylum Echinodermata; class Ophiuroidea; order Amphilepidida; family Ophiodermatidae; genus Ophioderma; species Ophioderma brevispina. The sequence goes on along the minus strand of JAMKCH010070330.1, from coordinate 20,760 downwards.
TTTGGTTCATCCTTCATGTAAGACTGCATGGAATTAGCCTAGCATGAAATCTTCTATAAGAGGATCAAAGGATTACAAGGATTGTACAGCTTTATTCCGTAAAAGAGTCTTTACTCTAGTCTAACTCATGAATATCATACACTAAGAACACACCAAAATTTTTTTTTTTTTTTTTTGGGGGGGGGGAGGACACGACGTGCTCGATTTGGGCATTGGTATTTCCAAATGGTAATTAGGGGAACTGCTACTAATTTACTATGGCAGTCTGTGTCTCAGTTACATTATAAAATCTCCTTTTAAACCTTAGTTCAATACATATCATGATAATTTTGGAATAAATTATTGACTTCAAAATCCGTTGGGGTTAGTGGATTAACACCGCTGCAAAATTGTCTAATTTCCAATAACGATCATTTATATTTAAATATTCATGACCAGACTTAGCCTTCAGTCAAGTTTGTGTGTGCCGTTCGATATGCATAAGGGCGCCCTCCTACCGTTAAGTCTTTCAAAAAGACTAGCACTCGGGTTATGCCGGAAGTTGATGCCGTTTTGAATTCGCCGTTGCTGTTAGGTTGGCATGTCCTACTCCCTGTAGAAATTAGAATTGTACAGTTTCCCCAAAACCCTCAGAAATTATACAAAAATACAGCAAGTAAACTTGCATCATCCCCCTGGCAAGAGGGCAGTCTGAAACATGACCTCAGATGACCTTTGACCTTGGTCCATGACCTTTGACATCATCCACACATGAATGAATCCCTATTGCATCTTAACCCAGGTCTGGTTTAAATCGGACTTAAACTTTTCAAAGGAGGCGCAAAAAACAAAACCTAACCAAAACCTAGCCAAACTGGAACACACACATACATACGGACATTCGCACCCTCGCAACATCCCCCTCTGCTTTTCAAGCCAGGGGGATAAAAATGGCAGACAAAACCTTTACCACCCAAATGGTTTGTTACTAGTCCAAACTTTATAATTTCACATTTCATTTAAAGACACAACTTATCAACATTTTGTGACTCCTCATTTAGGCAAAGGGCCAGATTTCGGACGCCAAGTGTCTCAGCACTGAGTCGTCTGCTACACCTAGTTTATCTAGTGACGTGATTCCAATGGGTCAATGTGATATTGTAATATTCATTTGTTGTATTGGTTAGTAAGCTGTTCAGACATAAACATCCATATTTCGTAGAGATGACACTTTTCAGGATAAACCATGAATTTAGAGATTTTGTTTGTCCAAATTTTATTTTTATTTAGTTTCAGCTCGGTTTGGGATTTTCATGGTTCTTTTACACGCTTTTTCAGGGGTTTTCAACAGTGTAAGGGTTTCTGAGCGATGTCGAGTATAATTTATGAGCTTATCGTAGAACTTCCCCGGCAGTTTGCCTTCAAAAAAAAAAACAAAAAAAAATTTTAAAAAAACGGTAACAAACGTTGAACCAATAGAATTGCCACGTCTTACTAAATGTAAAGCAGTAACTCGTTCTATTCTTTTAAAATGTAAAATAATGGTGTATATATATCACCAAAAGAACAAAAATAACATTTTCACAATTTCATGCCCTTTTTAAATAGAAACAATCTTTAATACAAATCTTATAAGTTATAATCTTATGAGTTTAACAATACAACACGTTCCAAGTTGATGGTGATAAAACATACAATGTATGCAATGGCGGATCCAGGATTTGAAAAATGTCAAAATTACCGGGAGGCTGAAAGGCTGTAACTGGTCCAAAATAGCTCAAAATGGGCTGATTTTGCAAAATTACCGGGAGGCGCGCGCCCCCTCCCTGGATCCGCGCCTGGTATGGAATAATCACACTCAATTAAGGTGGGTGTTAAGGCAGGAACTTGGGCAAATGGCCAGTTTTCATTTTTTTTCATGTTAATACCATTAACATGTTTTCTTTCCATATATTTTAGCAGAATCTATTTATATATTAATTTTTCCTCATATTTCGTTTATTTTACTTTACTTTGTTACGCTTTTTTGAAAAAAACATCACATGGGCTGAACTGCAAAAGGGTGGGTAATTGTGCGTATTCTGTAATACGCGTCCATGCTATTCGGCAGGCGCAAGCAAAAGTTGGAAGTAATGAACGCATCAGGAACGCCTTGATTCATCGATTCAATGATGCATACCCATGGTAACTTGTATCCAATTGTAAAATGGCTGCCCATGTAAGTTGCTTTCCCAAACAGAATTTCACGATTTGAGCTTTCATTAAATTGTTGGATTTTGATCATAAGAACCCAGATGAATTTGGTGCAGAAGCAGTGTGGAGAATAAGAGATGAAATGCTTGGTAAGGACTAAGGCCATTGTTGCGAAACGGGACAACATTCAGCGATTTTCTTCGTGTTCACTTTTGGCGATAATTCATGATTTTTGGTTCCCAGTTACTTGAAATCCAAAAGAGCAACTGGTAAGAAATGAAATGGTGTCGGTATTTTTTAGTTTTTAATTTGAATTTTTTTTGTTAAAAATCGGGATTTATGTCCAACTTTGGTGTTGCTCCAAATTGACGCACACAGATTTTTACCTTTTTTGATGATTATATTTGGATTCCTTGAGTCATTTTCTTCTCAATACGTATACTTTTTATATATGTTGGAACAATAATTAAAAGGAGCATTTCGTGATCCACATTCTCTCTCGCCACCTCACTTGCTGCCAGAATAAAAACTTGAATTTTTTTGTATCATCTGAACCTTTGGTCTAAGGATAGTATGTGTGCCCAATATGATGTGCAAATTTTATAGTCTCTCAAGAAATGTGCAATTTTGTATTTTTGTCCGTAAACTGACAGAAGGTACAGCAGTGTTCTAATGGAAGATTGTGATACAACATTTGCTCATAACATCCAAATGCACTATCAGAATCACTGGAATTTTGGATAGCTTTTCCTCAGATATCTACGAAACCTGAATCACAAATGCACCTTTAGAGATGATAATGAAAAAAATTCCTTGATTCCTCTCTAACACCAACAACCCACCTTAAAGGGGGATGGCCCGATTTAAGTAGATGAAGTTTGCATCTTGATAGAATGGACTTCACCCTGAAAAGACCCCAAAACTCCATTTGTAAATTTTTCGCGCAATATTTCCTATCGTTTTGACGTGAGACATAAAACGTTTTTTGTAAGCCCATAAGTGGCTGTGGTAAATTAATATTGGTCGACAAAAAATGGGGGCGTTTTTTTGCTCATAACTTATCAAACGAACATCCTTTAGCCCTAAGATTTCAGAGACTAAATGAGACAAATAGTAACTTTTCTATTCTCCGATTAAAAATTGGACCACTTCCATGGACCTTAATGTATAAACAGGATTTTTCTTGTAAATTGGCCAAATGCAACTTGCACATCTAAAAGGAAACATAAAAAAGTTACCAAGTTATAAAGTTAATAGAACAAGCAGAACTTGTATTTATGCAATGTGTAAAACATGTCCCCACCAAATGTCATGATCACTAAGTGAGAACTTAAACTGTTCTATCCATAGCACACCAAAAATTGTCCTTCCATAACCCGTAACTCACCAAATAACTCTAAAACGGTCAAGGTAAAAAATCAAAGGTCAGCATCACCAAAATGTTGACTTTTCACCTTGGCGGTGATGAATTACACTGCTAGTAGGGGCCTGTGCCCTCCTCCATATACACAAATTTTTTGGCTACTCTAGCTCATCTGAAAAAGAGAATGGCCAAATTTTGACTTTGTGCAATATTGACCTTTTTATAATTTCCTACCCCTCTGACAGACCCAGGGGAGGACCCTGGGGAATGAATGACGAGGTTAGTAGGGCTTGTGCCCTCCGAAAATATACCCAAGTTTGGCTGTCAAGTCTCCCCCCCATGAACATGGCCGGTTCCGAAACCCCAGTCCTCGCCTGCTTCGTCACATATAGCTATAAGATCTTGTCTTATGCCACCCATTTCAACTGTAATGAGTACAGGGTGTTCCAAAAAAGTTGTGCAAAGCAGATAAATGGAGGATGCAGATATCCCACTCCAAATACCCACCCCACCCCTCCCCAACACCCTGCAACCACCCCCTCCCAACACCCTGCAACACCCCCTCCCAACACACTGCAATACCCCCTCCCCAACACCCTGCAACACCCCCTCCCAACACACTGCAATACCCCCTCGCCAACACCCTGCCACATGCCTCCCTAAACACCGCACACCCCCCTCCCCAACACCCCACCCCACCCCTCCCCAACACCCCACCCCTCCCCACAACCTGCACATCCCACCCCCTGCCCAACAGCCCACCCCAACAGCCCACCCCTCCCCAACACCTTGGCAACATCCAACACACCCCTTCCCACACCCTGCAACACCCCATTCCTTCCTCCCCCCCAAATCCTGCAACATCCACCGTCCCCATCCCATTCCACTTCCCCAACACCCTCGCAACACTCACCCCTCCCACAACAACCCCCGCACATCCCACCCCCCCTTTCCCAACAGCCCACCCCACACGCCCCCCCTCCCCCCAACACCTTGCAACAAATCCACACCCCTTCCCCAACCCCACCCTGCAAAACACCCCATTCCTTCCCCAACATCCTGCAACATCCTCCCATCCATTCCCCAACACTTGCAACAATCCCACCCCTTCCCCAACACCCTGCAACGTCCCACCACCTCCCCAACACCCCACCCCCTCCCAACATTCCGCAACATCCCCCCCCCACACCCCACAACACCACACCCCCTCCCAACACCCCACACACCTTCCCAACACCCTGTACCATCACCCCTCCCAATACCCCGCAACAACTAGACCCCCTCCCCAACACCCCTCAACAAAACACCCCCTCGCAACACCTCACCCCTCCAACACCCGCAACATTCCCACCCCTGCCCAACAGCCCACCCCAACAAGACACCCTCCCCAACACTTGCACATCCACAACCATACCCACACCTGCACACCCCATTCCTTGCCCCAACATCCCTGCAATTCCCATCCATTACCCAACCTACCTGGCAAAATCCCACCCTTCCACAAACCCATGTGGCAAGTCCCACACCTCCCCAACCCACCCCAACCCCCACAGACCACACCCCTACCCCACACCCACAACCACCTTCACAACACCCGTAACATACCCCTCCCCCATAACCAGCAAACGCAACAAAAACCACTACCCCATCCCAACACACCGCAACCAAAAAATACCCCATCCCCAACACCCCAACCAACACCCTACCCCCTCCCCACCACCCACCTGTCATGTAATCGAAACTTTGCATATCCAATGTAATGGTCGAGAGACAGTAAGTACGATATTTAATGGTATTCAATTGCATGACAAAATTCCCCTTTAATGGCCCACATGCACTTTGACCTAAATATGAATTCCGACAAATGATGTATGGCAGACTAGTTTTTCATGTAGTGAAGAAAGTTTGCCTATCCATTTAAGTTATCGTGATATTCAATCATGGTCATTTTGAGATCATTTGCATACTAGCCGCTATATATCGCATTTAATTTCAAATGCAATAATGATGTCAGCATAAACAGGCCTGTCATGCAGTGAAGAATTTTGGTCTCCGATGTATGTTTCAGGAAATATAGCAATTTTTACGTGGATTTTGTAATTAGATTAAGGCTTGATTGTAACATTGTACCTAATTTGCCCAAATCTAATCGCTTCAACCCGCTTCCTTAAACCAATTTACGTCATTATACGCCTTGCGGAACTCTAGAAACGTACACGGAGCTTTTCTTAAATTCTGCAAATTAGACAATAGCATATTTACGCACAAAATGCCATTCGACCCAATTGTGATTCACATAAAAGATTGTGTGGCATCGTAGTCTTATTTGCATATCCAGATTCAATTTCTGTTTCGGAAGATACAGAATTACGCATAATTAGCCATTGCAACTAAGCCTCACTACTTTCCAAATTGCAACAAAAGATGCAGCAAAGATATGCTTTCCTTGCAACAAAGGAATTTGGGTATCGATGTAACATTTCACAAAGTATAGCAATTACGCTGATTTGCATATTGACTTAGCTCTATGCCACACTAATTGCCGAAATGATGCCAAAATATATTCCGGTCAAGAACTCTCAGCCGCTTCATTCCACCAAGTTACATATTATAGGCCTACGAAACTCCAGGAAAACTTGTTACCAAGCCTGCTGGAAAATTTGATGCAAGTAGGATCGTATTCGCATAGTTCTACAACAAATCTAATCAGGTTCGAGAACTCATCAACCCGCATCTTTCAACCAAGTTACATCATTATGTACCTTACAGAACTCCAGATAAATCATACACAAGCAGTGAACACGGACGGCGGACAGACGGACAACCCTCAACAGGACCCTTGGACCTAAACTTTGACTCATCATAAATGAGGGATCCCATGTGGCACTTGACTTAAGTTAGAACTTCAACCTTTTCAATGGAGGTCACTTATTTTAGACCATTTTCAACTTGAACCCACATGACTTGACCTTTGACCTCATCAACAGTGAGGGAATCCATTGGGCACGTTTGTTCCATTGACTTCAATTGAGGTCATTTAGTTTTATCATAATTGATTTGACTATTTTTGTACTACCACCTACATACATTACACCTAACACAACAGCTTGCCAGCGGTGGCCAGCTATTGCTGGCGGACACAACCTCAAAAATGTCAAAATGGTTCACTTATGTGAGTTTGCAAAAACAGAAGCGTAGCCAGAGTGGGCAGGGTGGGTCATGCCCCCAAAATTTATTTTGTCAGTGAGGTGAGCCATCGGTTCACTTGAAGGATTTAGGTCATGCACTTGCAGGCCGGATGCTGGACAAAAATATGTTTAAAGTTAAATGGTCATGAGTGCGACAAGTAAAAAAATGTGCAAGAATTAGCCCTAAGAAGACATTAAAGCGTAGTATACAAGTGGTCTCAAACACAAGCCTGCTTTCACGAATAGCGTAAGATGCAAAGAAACAGCCACACCGAGGACAAATGTATGAACCAGGGTGGCCCCCACCAATTTGTGTAAGCAGATAGGAGGGATGCGATATTTATCCTCCCAACACCCCCACCATCCCCCCCCAACACCCCACGCTCCCCCAACCACCCCCTTCCTGCTCCACAAACCCCACCATCTCCCTACCAACACCACCCCTGACCCTAGCAAACACCCCCAACCGCCCCACCGGAACACCCCACCAGTGCCACGGAAACACCCCCGCCCCAACGTGCGAGCCCGACCAAACCCCCCCCCGCCCAACACCCCACCCCCGCCGTCTCCAAACACCCAACCATGACAGCCAACCACCACACGCGGTCCCCGCCCCAAAACCCACACCTCTACGCTTTCCAACACTCATCCCTCCCTCAATCACCCAACGCCTCCATACTCCAACTTCCCAAATTACCCATCATCCCAAAACCCTCCCCAATAACCCTTCCCACATTCCACTCCCCTACACCCCACATAGACCCACCCCTACCAACACCCCTCCCCAACCCAATCCTCACCTCCCTCCTCCAACACACTATCTTCCCCAAATCCATCCCTCCCAAAAAACACCCCATCTCCGCCACCAAACCCATCCCTCCCCCCAACACCCCACCCTCCTCCCCAACACCCACCTGGCCCCTCCAAGACCCCACCTGACCCATGTGCAACACCCCACCTGGCCCCTACCCCAACACCCCACCCTGACCCGTTACCAGTATCCCCACTGGACCCTCCCAACACCCCACCGCTCCATGTAGCACAGAAACTTTGTATATCCAATTCAATTTTCGCAATAAGCCAATTAAGCATAATACATTAAGATTCACTGGCCATCACAAAGATGGCCCCTTTAATTGGCCCACCAATGACACTTTGACCTAATTATTGATCCCACAAAAGATCTATATGGCAGACTAATAGCAGAGTAATTTGCCTCCTATTCCGCTGTACTGTTTTCAGCGACACAAGCATTTTGCTTAGTTAATTTGCTCATTTGCATTACCTAAGCACATACATCACATGGCAAAGGCAAACAAATGCCACCCTGATAGTTTTCATTTTTTGCCTGATGGAATGGCCGCAATTGGCAGCCATGTGCCGCGTACGCGATGCGCGATGCGATGTGGGTGCGGGCAAAATTAGAGTATTTAGTTTTCCAGGCATTATTTTCTACTTAAATAGTTGCTAGACCCAATTTAAAATTGCGAGTTAATTATAAAAATAGTAACGGTCTGAAAAAGATAAAATTATTGGTTGTAAGGGTCAATTTTTGAATGACGCACGTCAAATTGGTGCACTGGCCGTCTCTGCATGGTAAGGTAGTAAGATTTGGTCGCAACGTTCAAATGACCAAATGTGTCGTCCATTTATCAAATCTGGAGAAGCCCAACACTTAAATTAGATCTGTAATTACTTTTAAAACCGCGCGTAGCGCGAACAAATTTGTGCGACTGCGTTTCCAACGGAGAAGTTTTTTTAACCCTTGTATAAGGTGTAGGTAAATTTTTTTTTTTTGCTCGTATTGTTGATAAATAAAGACTACGCTATTACACAAGTAATTACGAGCTATAGGAAACGTGGTTTATGATCTATTCTGGCAAATGGAGACTCAAAGCCCGAGGGCGCTCTTTACTATATCGGGGGGTATCAGATCCCATATCGTAACAGTATGGTGGTGAATTAAAAAAAATTCCACTCCCCGTGAAAGTCCCTAAGGCCCAGTAAATGTTGTTTTTCTAGATGGGCTCTCGTGGTAATGTTCATGGAGAGTTCATATATCAACGTCTGACGCCAAGGGGTTGGAGAATGGTTGGTCCCCCCTCCCGCACAAAGCTCGCGAAACCCTTGCAATGTTCGCTGTCCAAAAACGCATTTTCTCCTGCAACTTTGATCGAAAACAATTATTTGAAATTGTAAGTGGTGCACGTTATAATGTGTGATCAAAGTAAAAATACAGTTAATTTTTTTATTAATATGTTACATCATGTAACGTGTTAGTGAGAGGTCCTTTGATCAAGCGACACGATGGTGTGAGGGCGGGAGGCTCGAAACCTTTTGCAATGTTCGCTTTCCACAACACATTTTCTTGAATGTGAACTATGCCAGGTGTCCCTTATAATAATGCTTGGAAAAAGTTCCATATGTTCCCCCCCCCTTTAAAAATCCTACAGGAAACAAACCAAGATAGGACCTGCACTAAAATCGGGTCTGTAACTCCTTGGAGGTACAGCGAAAGATGTTAGGCATCCATATTTCGTGATTTCATATAGATAGACCCCAATATATCGCCTACCTTGTATTGCTACAGAAATGCCTTGAAGTGAAGGCGATTTTGATTTGCTAGTCAATGTAAAACATGGGATGGTAAAACATAGCAATCGAAAATTCACCGAATTTTTATACAAAGAACAGGATTCGGCCCAGATTAGTCATTTCATATGGGGATATTTTGATAGAAAGCTTTCTTAGTGACAACAAGAACTCAGAATTTTAATAGTTTTTCGGGACACCTGGATTGTGAAAATCTCTTGTTGCACCTTTTTTAACCGAGCGCATCGCGGAAAAATTTGGAAATGTTATGGGTTACTAAGTATTTTTCCGTATTAAGTCGGCTAAGTCAGTTGTCCCGCATTTGATTTTTTTTTGGCGAAGGTTGCTATGGGAGGGAGATCGCTCCCTGATATTTCTGATTTTTGCTATTATGTCTTTTTATTATAATATATATTTAAGACACTCGAAACTTTCAAATTCCTCCTTTCGCACGATCTCCTTCCCCTCTTAGGCCTCTCTATGTCTTAGCTCCATCTCTCCCTCTATTTGCTTTCTTCCTTTCTCTCGCTCTTTTTTTTTTTTTGCTTCGCAAAAAGTGGTGGCGATCGCCGCACCTGGCGCATAGTTGAGCCCGGCCCCCGGCTTTCAAAATTGCAAAAAGATTGCACACCATGATAGGCTTTATGCAGTGAAGGAGGAATTTCAAAAAAAATATAGCAATCATGCCATGATTTTTGCATATTAATTAGCTCATTTCCATAATTTACCCGGAATTTGCCCAAAAATCTAACAGGTCGAGACACTCTTGCCATCCACCAAGTTACATCATATACGCTTCTGGAACTCAGCAAACTTCACAAGCCTTGCAGGAAATTTTGTAAATTATGCCAAATTAGATATTAATTAGGCATTTTCCACCCAAAATCTAATCAGGTGCGAACTCATAAACCCGCTTCTTTTCCACCAAGATGCATAAAACCGTAGCTCTAGGAACTCCAGATATAAATTGTATACAAGCAGTTAACATGGACGGACAGACAGAAAAGTGATTACAAAGTCTCTGCTGAACAAAGTTCAGGCGAGACAAAAACCCAAAATTTTCAGGGGCTTCACCCTTCGACCCCCACCGGGGCTTCGCCCCTCGACCCCACCAGGGGCCTAAGGACCCTTGGACCCTACCCGTTTTGTCGATCGGGATACGACACTGCCCCCCATATGAAAATCCTAGCTACGCCACTATGCAAAAATGTCGATAGTACATTTTTGGTCCCACTTTGTTTATATCAAGTTATTACTTTGCAGGTAGGACCCTGTGGTACCGTATTACCCTCAAAATGGAAACACCCCTTTTGTCAAATACATTTTCATACTACACACATTTTCCTTTCTTACATGTGATTTTTTTTCCAGGGCTGTACGCAGGATTTGTTGGGGGGTTGCGGTACTTTGAAAAAGTGGACCTTACCCCCTAAAATGACCCTTTTTGGACTTTTGGAACATCTCATCACCAAAAAGTGGATTTTCTTGTCAAAATTTCCCTAAATTTTGGACCTTTTTATGCAAAAAATCAGCAAAAAGTTGACCTTTTTCCCCTTTTGTGAAATTTGGGGGAGGGGGTGACCGCCACCCCCACACGGCCCGTTTTTTTTTTCTCACAGGTTGTGTTCACAGAACTAATAGCTTAATAGGCATATTTACTATTTACATTTTAGCCTTAACACCTATTGTGTCTGGTGTAGACTAGATGCAAAGGGTACATTAATCAGAGATGTAACAGAGGAGTAGTCCCATTTCCTGAAAATCCAAAATTTCAAACGATAGGAAGGCTAAATTTTAGCGTAGCATCCGGTGTATCTCCGGGGAACATGTTTTCTTCTGCGATTTTAGGGTACAAGCCACCTTCTCTAAAATAAATTGGTAGTTAAAACTTGGATTTTTGATGCAGTTTACCTTTATCATTAACACTTCGATTTCAGAAATTGATTTTTTTTTGTACATTTCCGGAATGTTATTTATGGCCAAAAATCTGGAAATTTCTGGAAAAGTTACATCTCTGGTTAATATGCTGCTCAAACACATACAGTGAAACAAAACATATCAAAATTAAATACATATCTGTTTACTTTCTTTTAAAGTCAGTCAGCCAATGCAGAATTTCTTTTTATTGCAATTATGGCTCTCTCTGAAAGGAAATGTGAAACTTGTTTTTCACTAACACATTATAAGGCCAAATTAAATAAAACAAAAAAAAAACTTCAAAAAGAAACCTTCATTGAAATGATTGTTTTTAAATAAACTAAAAATAATTAAATTGACCAATGCAATAATTCCTTTTATTGCAATTATGGCTCTCTCTGAAAGGAAATGTGAAACTTGTTTTTCACTAACACACATTATAAGGCCAAATTAAATAAAACAAAAAAAAAACTTCAAAAAGAAACCTTCATTGAAATGATTGTTTTTAAATAAACTAAAAATAATTAAATTGACCAATGCAATAATTCCTTTTATTACACATTGGACCATGTCTTTCTTTCTACTATATAAATTGGCCAAATGTTTTTTTCTTCCAATTTTCTTTTTGGAGATACTGCTCTGCCATCTGTTTTTTTTTCTAAGAAATAAAAAATCAAAAAACTCAACACTAAAATGTAACAATTGTATAAGCTATGCCTGTGGTTTTCCAAGACACCCTCTGTAAGCCTCTTATCTATGTGCATATGCTACCTTCTCACTTTGTAAGAGTTCACAGCAACTTGTGCATTTATGATCCTTTGAATTTAACTTCAAACATTAAAGGAAGTATGATGAAATCATTCAATATTCTTCCGATTTTAAAATTGGATCTTGGTTCTGTGTAGAAGATTATTTTCACAAGGTTACTTTTTACTGATTTTGACTATTGATCACTCATTGGTCCACTTCACAAGTATCTACTCATCAATAAGCCATGTTCATGATTAGATCTCAGAACCAGTATAGCAGCTACATATTTACACAATGTTAATTTTACTCTACACAAAACTCATTGGTCCACCTTACAATTATCATTTTCATCAATAAGGTATGTTAGTGTTTTTATCTCAGTAATGTAAAGCAGAATTTAACCAATTTTGAGTGATTTGTACTCTATAAACACTCATTTGGCTTACTTCAAAAGTATTATTTTCATCAATCAATAAGGCATGTCAATGATTGTATCTTGGTACTGTATAGTAAATTTTTTTCTCAAGGTTAATTTTGAGTGATTTTACTGTATAAAACACTTATTTGTCCACCTCACAACTATTATTCTCATCAATAAGGCATGCCAATGATTGGATCTTGGTACTGTATAGTAAATTTTTTTCTCAAGGTTAATTTTGAGTGATTTTACTGTATAAAACACTTATTTGTCCACCTGGCATGTATTCTCATAAATGAGGCATACAATACAATACAATACAATACAAACGGCATTTGATATAGCGCCTTCTCAAAACAAGGTCAAAGCGCTTTACAAAATAGAGAGTAATTACTATTTAGCCTAAAACATGGTTCATCTTTTACAATACCTGTTGTATTACTATGAGATAAGTACTTAACATCAAACTATCAAACAATAACAAGAAACACATTTAAGCACACAATCAACTCTTAGGAAATAGATGAAATTTTAGAGCTTTCTTAAAAGTAACAATGGACTTGGAGTGGCGAACAGAGATAGGCAAAGAGGCATGGCAATCATTGGATCTCAGTCACAGCTGTTTGACCCCATGCAAATTGTCACTTATTTTTAGAGCAATTTCAAGCAATGGTGACACAATTTTGACAACTGATATAAGTAGGGACATGCAAGAAAAAATCAGAAAAATCCATTGCGGGAATCTTGCCATATAGGCCTACAAAGGTCATGATTTGTATGTTATAGCGGCCTCTATATGCTTATTCCCCGTAGACGTGTAAAAACTAGACTTATGAAAAAATCATATTTGCCCGAAATGAAATTTCATCAAATTTGCAAAGGATGAAGTTAGTGGATTAAATAATCCAAATTAGTTGTCAAAAGTGTGTCGCCATTGATATTTTTTGTTTTATTCTCATTTTATCATAATAAATGACACATTCAAACAGCTGTGCAGTACCGTATAGCAGAATGATTTTTATGAGGTTAATTTTGAGTGACATTTTTACTCTGTAGAGCACTCATTTGGCCTACTTCACAAGTCAAATTCTCAGCAGTAAGGTATGTTAAAACTGGATCATCTGTGTAGCCATAGTCTCATTTATTAAAACCAGAATAAAAAATATCAACAGATCTTTGACGTGACAACTGATTTGGACTATTTAATCAAATAGCTACCTGAGTAAATTTCACAAAATTTTATTGTGTGCAAATACAATTGTTTTTCACAATCTAGTTTTATCTCTATGAAGAATGGATATTTATAGTGCGCACTATAACATGTATACAAATCATGCCCTTTGTAGGTCTATATGGCAAGATTCCTGCAATTTATTTTCCGATTTTTACAGGGGTAATAGCTCATGTATGCACCTTCTTAAATCAGTTGTCAAAATTGTGTAGTCACGCAATGCTGAAAATTGTTCTAAAAATAAAAGACAATTTGCATGGGGTCAAACAGCTGTGCCTATGGTCAAAATATTTCCATAGGGTTTTAAATTAACCCATGATAAATCTTAACAGTAACATTAACAAGAAGCTGAATGCTGTGTAAGTTACACTTCAAATAGGCCTAGTCTAATATAGGCTTTTGGATCACTGCAACACATTCTCACAATGAGAGCAATTTGATAACATTCAACTTCCTGCTAATTATAAATTTGTCAAGAATTGGAATGATATCAGAACAATAGGGTACAAATTGACCAGTTCACAATAACTGATGTCACTGTCAGAAAGGTGTGGTTCAGATATTTGTCTTCCTATACAAAACAAATAAATAAAATCATAAGACTAACATAAACATGCAAGTTTTTACTTCTTTGGTGAAATTGCTTCTGATCTATGTTCCAGAATATCAACTGGTAAAAATATAATGCAACAACAAACACACAAAAAATTAAGATTGGTAGTAGTATGTCTATACATTTCAGTTTCACTGCTGCTATCAGTTTTCAGATATCCATTTGTGAGGCCTTATATGGAGGGATCACGGGGATCAAAATCTGGATCGTCCTCTGAATTGGAGGTTTCTTCCTCTGAATTGGAGGTTTCAGTCGTGAACTCTTCTGTGCAGGCATAATCTTGATCTACCTCTAAATCTGTGGTTTTGAGGTCATGTGGTTTTTTCTCCAAATCGGAATCCGAGGTCATGGTTGCAAGGTTTTCTGACCAGTAATCGGAGGCAACTGTTGCAGGTCTCACATGAAACGAGCCTGAAGTGCTTGCTTGGCAAGTTTCTAGCTTAATGCGGGTTGCCTCTCTCTTGTTTTTCTGCAAAGTAACAAAGAAACATTTTTTTTAAAACAAGACTAGTTCTTGAACCACAAATGTCACATGCTTTTGAATAGGATTGAGCTGTTAGAGGAATGGCACAATCTTAGCGATGCTAGATTTAGGTCTGTAAATTAACTGCCAGGCTACCAAATTATAAAACATTAACTTTTCATTACAATTGCAAAAAATACATCCTATTTTTCAAATTAGAACAATACAAAAAGCAGTGTATTTGATTTGATAAGACCCCTTTTTGAAATCAACGTAAAAATAACAAAACAACAAGTACAACTTGCAAATCCCTCCAGCGCGGGTGAAAACAAACTATCTAACCCAACTTTGACAATGACCTCATTTTAACTGCCAAGAGTGGTGAAGCCTCGCAATCACGTTTGTCCAAACCCAGAGGATTATAAAAATCACTTAGTTTGGTGATGCTGACCGGGATGCTGGACCTCAGTTGTATTAGAGCGCCTTTGACAAGAAATTACATAGTGGTACCGGACCGCGAGTGTGTTCTGCCGTCCCGGTTTATTGAATGGGGCAAAATGTCACATGAGGTTCCCAAGAGCACCAACATGTCACCCACCCGCCCCCTTCTTTCAACCAAAGTTAAATATGTTAGCCCTTACGGAACTCATACGGCATGCAATATATCCGGTTAACATTTGACCACAGACAACAGATATACGACCTGAGTTAATATCCCTATGTGCCTTCTACAATTCTTGCAACAAACAAAAACCTATGGAGGACATGTGAGGGGGTTGTGGAGTGTAATGGGCATTTCGGGTGCCGTTTCCGTACACTGCATGTTAAAGGCATATCAGTTGATTTCTGAAAATCAAAAAATCATCACAATCAGATTTTGGCATCTTTTATAAGTAAGGTTGGTCCAAACATTACCATGCGAGAAATACGACCTAAAAGCAGCCTAATAAGTGACAACATCGGAATATTTTAGTTTATTACTGTTTCTACAGACACTGACTTCAATAACGTAATTGAATTTGGATTCATATCTTTGAATACTGCTGTTTCTCCTTTGCTCTCAGGTTTTCCGTTGGAGAAAAAAATAAATGGCTATTCCTGCAAATTTCAAAGATTTGACTCTCGGGCAAATCACTGATAGTGACCTTTAAATAGAGTCTAGCAGATTTCATGGGTTCCCAAGTATCCCCCTTAAAACTAAATTCTACCATGATTTTTTGAATCTTACGAATCTACTTTAAAGAATTGATGTTACCAAAATTAAATATTGTCCCACGGGGTCAGTTTGCGGCCGATCTGGATTAAGAGGGATTATCGTACAAGTGGTCAATTTAGTTGAGAAGTATCTCAAATGATTCGTCTCACCATAAAGGAAGATAAGGAATCAGAAATATAACGTTTGGTTTTATCTGTGATGTTCAGTACAGAGATATGGGTGAAAATGTGATAAAGGTCATGGGAAAACAAAAAACCTTTTGATTGGTCATGTACAGGGGGCAAATTGTTCAATGCATGGATTTGGCAAAATTTTGGTATTCCAACTGTAGCTATGAGCATGAGAATCCAGAAAAAGTTATATTGCATATCTAAGATGTTTAGTTAGTTGGTAAAATTAGGGGTAAAGTTACCTTTTTATTAGAATTTGTATGCTTTGTATAACACAATTGACACCAATTGTGTCAAGATTGAAGCATTTTGAAATGTGCCCCCCCTGTACAAGACCCATCGAAAGGTCAAGGACCTTTATCACATTTCAGCCATATCTCTGTAACTATAACCACACGATATGTTCAAACTTTATATTTTCTGATTTTCCTTTATACTGATGACGAATCATTTGCAGATACCTTTCAAAACTAAATTGAAACCACTTTGTGCGATTATTAATCCTCTTAATCCAAGATGGCCGCCAAACAAAACCTGTGGGACAATATTTTGATTTTGGTAACATAAAAAAATTCTTTAAGTAGATGTCTTAGAGATTCTAAAAATCATTGTTTGAATAGTTTTAAGGGGGGTCGCATGGGAACCCAATAATCTGCTAGACTAAAGGACCCAAGTGTTTGCATTTTACAGCCTTACTCCTCTCATATCAAAAACATCTGCATAAGGTAAATAGGGCTGCAAGAGAGACAAGGACCATTTCCGAAAGAGCAACCCCAATTTTTTTTTCAAACCTGTTTTTTTTCATACCTGAAAGGCCTTACCAATTATTATATAACCATGAATTGAAAAGCGATACGACGTCTTATGTAATAAGATGAGGTTTTAGTACTTTCTGTCTTGTACCCCAACGGCAGAAGAGAAAATCAAAGCATGGTTTTGATAGGATCGATTACGATAACAGGCAAGTCAAAACAAAGTTTGCGGTTTTCTTTGTACTTGTGTGTCCCATAAACATTGGAAACTTCTCGGTAGGTGTCTACAACCGATCAAGTGCATTTTGAGAAATATTCCTATCAAAAACCTCCTCCTGTCACGTTAGAGATCAAGGATATTCCTTGAGAGAACCACCCCCAATTTTTTTTTCAAACCCAGATTTTTGCAATATTTGTAATGCTTACCAAGGTATTAGATCAAACCCTTGAATGTGATTAAACCAAATACACCATCTTTATGTAATGGTTTTCTATATAGAGATTATGATTATAGCAGGATTAAATATGATGTTATTGTACACTACAAAAAATTGGTAAATTATATTTGCCATTGACGGTATGGACAGATTGCAACCAGTGGAGGTATCCAGGGTGTCTGAATGGACATGGGCTTTAGTGGACAAAAGGGTATAAATGTTGGACCTCTTGGAGGACACCACCAGTGGCTTAACCAGCTTTTATTTTCAGGGGGGCACACATTGTCAGGGGGGAAGCATATATTAAAATTTGTTCAGTATAGGCATAGTTGTTTTTCCCACGTGTGAAAAAATCTTGTTTTTGTTTTGTTTTAGGGAGAAAGAAGCTACCCCTGTGCCCACCCTGGTACGCCTAGGACACACAGGAATCCAGGACAGACAGAACCATTTCTATAAAGCCAAATTTTGCAAACAATCCAAAAATTCCATTCTCTTTTGTTGTCTTAAGAGCAATGCTACAATGTACATATTATTTTTACTAATGGGATGATCTTAGGATTAAGTATGAATCGCACAAAGATGATTTTTCAACAATACCTTAGTAGTTCGGGTAAGACGGGAACAGGACCCGGGACCTCCGCCACATGTATGTGTTGGCTGTTTGCTCTATAGGTATCTGAATAAGCGAAATAGTGTGGAAAAATATTCAAATATTACCCACTCTACATAACAATTTTTGTTATCTTTATTTTTCCACCAGTTAGGTCACAGTTTACAGAAGATGCTTGCAATGCATTCAACCATTCACAACACATGCCCTAGCTGGCATGAGAAACAAGAGGAAAGTCACATTGAGGCCAGTTTTAGAGATATGGGATAGAGGCGCATGTTACACTTTTGTATGGTCCAACCTGGGCAGACAGTGACATGCCCTTCCTTTGTGCACAGGAGATCAAAAATTGTTAATGGCCGTTGCCATTGTAGTAGGATGCACATGCCATTGCTAAACACATGAAAAATCTGCAGCCATGCAGTCTTGAAACCGACCCAATGTGCTTATACTTAGGCAAATTTCCCAGTAGCGAAAATCCATTCAGAAATTAATTGAGGTGGCTTGGCTTTATATATGCGACGAAAAGAAAACAGGCTAATGAATCAAATATTGTGGGTATACCTACACTTGTACTTGTAGCATCTGGAATTTTGTCTCCCATTGAAGTGTGTGGGGGAGTGCCCCTCCCCTTGTAACACGGAGGGAGAAGTGCCAAGAGGGAAAATAACCCAACATACTTTAAAATCATATTGTAATTTATAAATTTTTAAGACACTTTTAAACTCAATCGAAACAGTATAAGACCTTGACGTTTTGATTGATTTAAATCCTAATTTCCCTGTGTGTGTAACCATCTTACATTTTGCCACCTTCAAAGTTAATTGACTTTTGAGAATGTTTGGGAGCTAGTCTTACATTATGTGGGATCAGTTTTTGCATATACATGTTGCTTGTCCATGTACTAATCACTGTTGTGAAAATAGCAAGCTTCTTAAATCAAATTATTACATATACCAATAACAACTGGTTATAAATTTTTCCGGATCCGGAATTTTTGTTAACAGTATCATATGGGAGTTACTATATCTTTAGGTCTAGTTGACAATTTTTCATTATTACACAAAAAAATTATATTCGAAATCATTTATGAGGCGGCCTGTACGTTTGGGGCGACGGGGGGTGACAAAACCAGGTCTTGAATTAACCCCGTTTAAGTTCACCTTTTTTTAGTAATAATCAAATCAGAGCAAATATGCATTTTTTTTTTTTTTTTAAAAAACAATGATTAAAACACAGTGTGCGGGTATTAAGTGCATGCAGCACTACCACTCTAAGAATCATCAAATTGGACATTTCTTCTGGTAGAAGTTCAACTGTTTAGTCAACCAGACCAAGTGAAACCTAAACCAAAACGAGACACACAAAAACATTACAGAAGGAATCTGCTATCACAATGTATCCCCATGGCTTAGCCAGGGTAATAACAAAACTAATAAAAAATGGACTTCTGGTCATATTTTGTGTTAGAAAATTATTTTAAAGATACAATCAGATGTTATTCAAGATAAAAAATAAGCGAGTCACAGACGCTTTGTGTCGCCTGCGTCGCGGTTTGTGGACATGATTAGGCCTCACATGAACATTGACCTTGATATGGACCTTTGACTTGATATGTGACCTTTGACCTTGATATGTGACCTTTGACTTGATATTGTGACCTTTGACCTCATAAACAAGAGGGAATTGCATGTAAAATCAATAAAACCAAGTTTGGTTCCAATCTTGCCACTTCAAACTTTTCAAATGAGGTTAATTTTACATTTTCAGCCTTATTTACAACTTGACCTTACATGACATGTGACATTTGACCTCATCAACAATATGGGGGATGTCATGTTGCACCTGTGACCCAAATTTTGGTTTAAATCCATCAAAGTATGTTGGGATATAACAGGGCAAATGTTAACCTTTTTAACAACAGGACAACAACCAGACATCAACAAAGACTACAGTGGACAAAGGTGATCCCTATGGTCTTTCTGCCTAGAGGCAAGACAAAAATGTAAGTCTTTCTACTGAGTAATTACATTACTAATTTCCCCCCCCCCCCCCCCACGAATCTTGTGATTAGAAACAACAGTTTTGGTAGAAGGTTCATATAGAAAGTCTCCTGATGAAAAATGAGGTATTTCCATTCATTCCGCCAAGCACTACTGAACCACGTCATACGCGATGACCGGAATCAATTTATATATGAACCGTCTACCACAGTTTTAGAAGGATAAAACTCATTGTCTTGACGCTTAATTTAGCTCAAACAATTGGTCAACCTCTGGATTCTTCTAGCTGAAAGGGATGCAGAGGTTTAGCATTCCAAGGTAATTAATAATTTGAGTAGCAGGAGTGAATTTGTTAATGAGCAATTGAGATTTTAATTACTGCCATTTTGTACATTACCCAAGGCAAATTTATTTGGTTGGTGGTTTGGCAACCTTAAAGGTGCAACGAGAGAGTTTGAGGCACCCAAAATATTGTGTCATTACTAGTCATTTTAAATTGATTAGACACTCAGTCGATTTCTTACCTTGTATTTAGTTTACAGAAAATGTCCTTCACGGAGAGAAAAAAATTGATTTTGATTACTTGAATTTCAATATAACATAGGCTGAAATTTAGTATTGTCCTATACGAAATTAGAATGTCACCAAATTTGTACCAAGAAAAATTTTCGCTAATCACTTGGAGATAGGGTATTTTGATGGAAATCTTTACATCAGGGCAAAAATAAGTACTTTTCGATTTTTGTAGGGACAAGTATGTGAAATCTCTGTTGCACCTTTAATGTTAGATAAGCAAAGCATATAAGTTTCCATTTGACTAGGACTGAGTGACTCGTTGTCGCTTGTTTTATTCTGTAATTAAAGC